>WYDI02005767.1:0-117867 GCA_009867235.2 Psittacus erithacus
TTCCTTTCCTTTCCTTTCCTTTCCTTTCCTTTCCTTTCCTTTCCTTTCCTTTCCTTTCCTTTCCTTTCCCTTCCCTTTCCCTTTCCCTTTCCCTTTCCCTTTTCCTTTCCCTTTTCCTCTTTATTCTTTTTTCTTTTTTCCTTTCCTTTTCTCTTCTTTCTCTTCTCTTTTTTCTTTTCCCTTTCCCTTTCCCCTCCCCCTTCCTTTTCCCCTCCCCTTTCCCTTTCTCCTCCCCTTTCCCTTTTCCCTTCCCCTCCCCTCCTCTTTTCTTTTTCTCTTTTCCTCTTTTTTTTCCTCCTTTCCTCTTTTCTTTCTTTCCTTTTCCATTTTTTTTTTTTTCCCACACTTGTCTGGCTTTGGATCCCTGAAAGGTTCATAATATTGTCTCTCAAACCAAACTCAACCCAAATATCCAAACACAGCAGTATGTGCCAAGGAGCCTGTACCCTAATACATTTAGGCAACTGCCTTGTCCTGCTCCAAGGATCAGCAGGGAAGCCAGGGTATGAGGGCAGAGAAGGTTGCCAGGGTATGAGGGCAGAGAAGGTTGCCAGGCTTTGAAGGCAGGCACCAACCAATACTCCTCTGGCTGGGAGAGTGCAGAAGACCAGCACTCCACAGGTATGAGCAATACACAGCTTGCTACTCATCCATTGACAGTCAGGATTATGCTAAAAAGATGCTACAACCCAAATCACTGAAATCATTCTGCTTTGCACATCATCTTTCTTGGCTTGAATGAATATTAATGTTAACAAATTTGGCTAATATTTAATTTTATTAGCTAATCTTATTGAGATTTTTTGTGTATCTGTCCTGGAACACAGATTACTGTTATTATTATTATTGTTGTTGTCAGATGGAAGACTTACATAAACTGTGTTCCATTAGAAAAAAAAGTGCAAATCTGAGTACCCAGCAGCATTAGAAAATGAGTCAGTGTTCTTTACATTTAATTTTTCTAATTAAATTCACTAAAAAAGGGACTGTTGTTCCAAAGATTTTGGGAACTGCTAAATAAGTATCATGTAGCATTTGAAGTGCCATACAAAAGTTTACCACACAGAAGACCACACAGCATCTCAAAAGCTAAGACAGATGATACTCATTTTAACAAAATACATTCAGTGTTCAAGTTTGGGGACCAGATTTTCACAAACTTGCAAAAATGGAAATGAAGAATAGGTCTAACTCTATGGTATTACATAGATACAAATAACATTCCATGGTTTCAGGAAGTGTAAGTTCACTAATGAAGCAAAAAGCCAAGATACAGAGAAGCAGATCATAAACCATTTTCACATCTGTAAGCCATAATCTTCCCTGAAAACATCCACTCCCTTGATGCAGACAGTTATGTGGTATCTTTATTTTCAGAATCACCATTCACATCAAATAATCTGAAATCACAGGTTTGTGCAAAAACCTATTCACCTTCCTTCAATTTCCTCCTTAAAAAAATCTGCAGGAGAATTTCAGATTAGAATTCAGAAATGTATTTGAGTATAGAGACATGCAGAAGTGTTTATAAGTTATTCCCATTACACTAAAGTTCTGAAATAGCATTCCATTTTTAAATAGATGACAACATAATGATTCTAGCGTTTCATTCACTGACTAATGTATCCTAGATTTGCTTAATGCTCTACCTTTTCCTTGCAACCTTCTATCAACACAAGAAAAGGCAGCTGCCTAGGTGCAGCAGAATTCAATTAAAGGGAAAAGAAATCCCTAGTTTCATTTTACTTTGCAAAGCAGGAAAAAAAACATCAGGAAAAGAATCAGTGGAACTAGCTCATAATTAGTGTTAAAAAAAAAAAGGGCACAAGAAAATGAAAAGGGTCAAAATATTCTGAGTCTGTGCTACTCTAACAGTGATAATTGCTTTAGCACAATAAGTTGTTTTTTTCTTCCCATTTATCATTATAATTAAATTAGAAAAGCTATTTGGTGAGGACTTGTTAAAAACACTTAATAATTAAACTGCTCTTTAAGTGGTGTGCACATGAAATTATATGCCAGCAGGAAAACACATTGAGGACAAAAAACCTGATTTTAAAAGCATGATACTTTCATATAATTCTAAAGGCAACACACATCACAGTGTTGCTTGCAGGTCAAATGGCTGCACATTTAAAAATGTAAAGCTGTAAGACCTGCTAAGATTTCTAGGATAGCTTTTGTGTATAGAGGAAAAGGGGAACAAGAGATACTGAAAATCAGCCTGTTCAGATTTTGTGAACTGAGTAGGCTAGCACCATGAGGCCAGCAAGCTGAAATGAGGTGAGATCTGCTTAACACTGCCCTGAAATCCGAACAAGGTGCAGCTGGCAACCAAGAAGGTCACATTCTCTCAGGAAAAACTCTGCGACTTGGGGCTGAACAGGATGGCAGCCTGGCACAGTCAGAGCCTTGGCAATAAAAGGCCAAGTTCCCACATGATGGGTGCATCCACCTGAGCACAAAGGCGTAATTGCAACTCTTTTCTTGAGAAGGGCACCCTTCCTCCATGGTGATTACTAAGAAAATGCATGGTGAAGAATTGTGAACTCAAGGCCAAAACCTTTTATTCTTCACAGCAGTTTACGAATGATATTACGTCGCCTGAGAACTACAGAGCAGTAGCAGAAAACAGGTCTAGAAATAAAGATATGCAAAGAGTTGCAATATTTGCAGTAACAGTGATATTTACAGCTAAGAGGGGACTTTGACTTGTTTGCTCTCAACCTAGGAACAGTGTTCCACAAAGCACCTGAAACCTCTTGGAAAGTGGACTCACAATCAGCTCCTAAAGAGGTGTATTGGAAGAAATTAATCCTCCAGCAAGCAGCTCAGAGCGGGCATGACAACATCTTTAATTTTGCCTGATGATGAACCATACTGCCTTGAGCTAGAACTGCCTGTTTTGCTGGCACTAAGCTTTTCAGCCTCTAATGTAAAGTTTAACTGATTCTTCTGGCTCCTCCAAAAGCTTCTCTCCTATTGAATCTTCATCAACAGTATTTACTGTCCTGTCTCTCTATGACAGCAGTATCTCTCAGTGCCACAGCACTAGGTGAGAGAGCACAAGATATAAAATGCATGTCTCTTGCACTGTCTTCGCAAAATTAGCACTTAAACCCAGCTAATCAGACTACTTAATCTGGTGACAACATGCAGAGGTCAACAGGACTGGAAAGAGATTATTCTCATAACCTCTAAATCACAGAGCTGGCATGAATGAACATTTTCTCATCACAATTCACTGGAAGAAAGAACTTAATCTATTTTTGTCTCTCATTCTTAAACTTGGGGGTACCAATAACCACTCAAAAGGCAAAGATATAGCCATTTACCATACTGATCACACTGGTACTCAACATAAACAACAGAGAACTATTACTCTTAAAGCCTGCTCCCATCTTAAAGCCAGCATCAAGCCCATATCCTGCGCCCCTTGCACTCTCCCTCTAGAACTCCATAATTTTTCATAGGTGTGATACAGAATTGAACATATACACAACTTGTGCACACTATGAAATCAAAAGCAAAGCAAAAAGACGACCTTTCCTTCTACACTCTTGCTCTTTTGTCTTCATGAACGTAAAACCAGATATGCACACTGACTAACCTTTTGTTCATTCTAGGCAATGTCACAGCTTCTGCTTTCTACCCCAGATGATGATGCTTCTGGTATTCCTTTAAGATGTTTTTCATATTTTTCCATTATAATAAGCAAATGCACAAAATTACTGCTTGTATGCACAGTTCACTTTGGAGAAGTAAGTACGTTAAGCCAACGGCTTTAAGGAGTTGTTAGTGTATGTCTAAGATGACACACAGCTGACCCAAAGTTTCACATGCTCTGGGAATTGAACTTGAAAGACTGCTGAGGACTGAGGCTGCTAACTTGATGGCTGTGATGCAAATGATGGAGTCTCACTCCTGATGAAGATGGCATCTGTTCATCTGTTCCATTTTATTACCAACATGGAATTTCTCATCATGTAAAGAAGTATTGGCAATACACTTGCTAATTCTAAACTTCTTGCATTACAACACTGAATGTAAGACAGGATTTTCTATACTACTACTGAAGCAGATTAAAAACACTTATACTGGGACTTCTACTATGGCCTGATGAAGCTGAGTTCTCTTCCTTCAGCCTATATAGGAATTCCATTTCTAACAAAATTTTCTTTCAATTATTATTTCAGAGCAGCCTAGAACTTTTATTCTATTTTCTGACATATCAATTCAAGGAAATGTAAAATAGAGGCATTTTTCAACCTTCCTTAAACAGTTTTACCAGATGACCAAATATTTACATTCCAAGACTGAGATAAAACACAGACATCTTTTAGGCATCTCCATAGCCCTTCTATACTGAAACACATTTGTCAGTTCCTCTATTAGCAGAATGGCTTACACATATGAAAATTATAGTAGCAGATGTCAAACATGCCTATAAACACAAACAGAATCAGAGTCCAAATCAGCTTTAAAATTCAGGAGGCCTTGGCAGATGAGGCCTGTTCACAGCACTGAAATCCTTTACACACACCATGTTGTAATTCCATTTGGAATTACACTGGCAGAGAACATGAACAAAAACTGAAGTCCCGGTGCTAAAACTGCCAAATTTAGGGAGTCTTCACAAAGCATTTCTGAAAGTTAAAATTTCTGTGTCACCATATTGCAACTAATTGTGATCTCAGTACCTACCAGCTGAAACTCATGTCCCTGGTATAAAGACTCTGATATGAGCAAGGCACTGATTCTCATTTTTGTGCAGTCAGAAACAAAGCTTTTCTGTAGCACCATTTTTTGTAGACCACCAGTCACAATATCAAGATCATTGCTGAGTCTGCAAGACTTCAAAGCACACATTTGCTTAAGTGCATTGTCCAAAACTAGCTCTGATTTTTAAACTTTTCTCAGCATTTCTCCTTACATTCGCAGATAATTACACTTATCTCTAAGGTGACCTAAACAGTAACATAAAATGAGAGGAAAGCCTCTCTCATCGTATGGACACACATGCCAGATTAACAAATGGTCCTTTGACAGAACCACTGAAACAAAAGCAGTGTCAGATGCAAGTGTGTGACCTCATGGGCTCTTGGTCAACTTTTTTCCCATGAATTACAGCCCTGAATTAAACATTTCCATTTCACACCCTTCTGATCCCAAATTCAACCAAATCTTACAATGTACCTATCACACAGACACTATCTGTAGGCTGATGGCCACCACAGACTCACACAATCAATATCCAAGAAAAAGCACTAACCACTGGAGAACTAGGGGCTGCTGAAATTCCTCTTCCCACACTGGCTCTGGCCACCACGGAGGCACCCGCTGCTGTTAACGCTGGCTTTTCACTCCTCACAGACCATCAGTGCTTGTTCCTCACCTGCCTGATGAGAGCAAAGCATGGAGTGGAAGACTGTGGCAACAGCTTCTGTCACTCGCTCCCAGATATTGCGGCGCCAACAGCTGCAGCACTTTCCAATTAAATACTGCGATCACTGTGGGCAGCCCAATGCAACACAGTACACCCAAAATAATTTATTTTAGTCAACCAGCCATGTAAATGCCTTTATTACTAGTAAGTTCTCAGATCAGACTGAGCAGAGGAAAAATAATCAAGAGAAAAACAAGGAAGCTGCCAAGACAGGCTTTTCTCTGAAGGAAGCAATTTCTCAAAAAACCCATCTGTTAAGGGAACTACATTCTTGTTTGTGATGCACTGACTCTACTTTTAAGTTTCACTGATAACAATATCTTTTTCCTGCAAATGGCACAAGAGTCAATGTGCGAAGGAAGTTTCTTAGTTTGTAAATGTCCTGTATTGGCTCATAAGTTGGTTGCATGGAGCTGATGATTAATTCTCTTTAAAGAACCTGAAGTTATTTCACGTGTGGACTAAACCAACTTTCATGTTTTTAAATAAAACAAACGGGACCAAGGTCAGAAGAGTTAGCACAAAGTAGACTCATGACTGGAGCACCTACTCAGGCTTTGGTGCTGTATCTGAATCCCTATCCTAAACTCTGCAGGAGGGTTTCAGACACAGTCTTTCACCACCCAGGAAAATGCTGTCACTGCTCAGCTGTCCTACAGGCCTGCCTTGAAAACTGTCAGCACCATTAAGGCAAGTTTCTAGAGATATGGGAGGAAGGCAATTCACTCACTGTGATTCAAACCTGTATAGCAATTTATACATAAAGTTTACACACCCGACTATCACCCCTTCATGTGGCGAAAAGAAACAGCCTCTCAGTATTAGGCTTACAGGAATAGCTCTATGCAAGATGCCCAAATAAAGTAATGCGATAATTAGCAAGAATTAAGCCTCAGTTACAATGAACTTGGTCTGACCACTGAATACAAAAAAATTCAGCAACTCCAGTCTATATTTGCATATATACTCAATATATTTTGCTTGATGACTGCATTTTCATGTGAAGTGTAAGGCTACTTTCTGAGTTTCCATTAACTCCAAGCTTTCATTGTTCTGCCAAACATGGCCTCAGGAGGTCATCAAATCCTGGGTCACCAGGGACCAAGAACAGCAAAGAAGATAATACAATCCACATCTGGGAAAAAGGCCAAACCCAGCTTTTGCTGATGCTCCAGCACTTGATTCTGGAAGAAAATGTACATCTTTTGTTCTACTTAGCAGGATACCAGCTGTTTCAAGCGGCATCAAGAATCGAAAAGGGGTCTGGGACAGAAAAAAGCATAAGGGATTAAAAAACCAACAAACCAAGGCAGACTAAGCAAGAAGACTCTGAAATAAATGACTCCAATAAAAATCTTCATTACTGATGCAAGAAGTTGTCCATGTTAATTACAACTGAGCTGCTGCCAAGAGAAATCTCCTCCACCAAATGGAGCTGCTTACACTTCAATTACGATAAAAATCATCCATTGAAATACCGCAAAAGAGCTGACACTCTGCATTAGCACTACTGCTGAAATGCTTTCTTTTGATGTTTTCTTTATACCTGACCCTGCTGGAATCTGAGCATTTTTCAAGATGTCACAAATGTCCCCATCCTCAGTGGAGCCCTCCATGTGCACCCCCAGCCTCCAGACACCTTCAGAAATGCAGCTCCAGTGATAAATACAATTACAGGTCCTTAAGGACAAAGAGTGCAGCTGCCCTCCCTCCTCTCCTCTGCAGCAGCGCACATAAAGGAAGCCTGCAATGAATTTAGTTCCTTCCACGTGTACACACAGTACATACAGGCACAAAGTTTTGCAGCATTTGTGTTTAGTGCTGTGGTGCAGCTGTGCAATGCACCCACATAGCATAAACATGCTATGGGGCTATGAGGCAAGAGGGAAGTTTTCTTCATAATGATGGCTCTTATGAAGGTAACATCAATGAGAAGTTATTAAAATGAAAAACACAGAGGCATTGTGTTCACAAATCAACATTTATACCTTCCAGACCTTTAGAACCTTTAAAATACTATTTTCACTTTTACTCCCAAAATCACTCAAGTAAGACACATTAGAAATTCATGTCAAAGCTACCACCAGAGGATTAAAACTACTTCTCAAAACTGTTTTCTACTTACATCCCATTCTTAGAAAGAAAAACCTAAGATACAGTAAATTAGTAAATCTAGAAACTAGGATTTAAGAAAAAAGATTGCACAGTCTCATTGCTTCCCACCGTCCACTTCCTTATGTGACTCAAGTTGGAGTAGAGGTAATCACGCACAGTGGGGAGAGCAGCCCAAGGCCGCCAGTACAAACTGCAGCATGATACCCCAGGGAAGAGGAAGCGGGGGGAAAAGAGAGGACCTCTATGGTTTATCACCAGACTGAGGCAGCAAGCATATAAACTGTTTCCTGACATTTATTCCTGCATTTGGAAATGCAGGACTTCTCTATTAAATACACATGAAAACAAGCCACTGGGATTTAAACACTGACGACTCATTTTCAATGTTACATTTATTGATGCTGGCAAGTTATCAGCTGTCTTTCACTGCAATTATGGCATGCTTGGCCAGAGAAGTTGAACTTTAAGAGCAGGAGCATAAGCTCAATCCTACAGTATAATTTTTGCATCTTCTGAATATCAGAGCAGACTTGGGCATGACAGGGACTCTTCAACTTGACTTCAGCAAAACCAAGTTTCTAAATGAGGATTCTATGGAACCTGTAACCAATAAGAAAAAAACAAGTTACACAACTCTGTTGTATATAAAAATGAAACAAAAAAATGAGAAGCACTGAGGGATCCTCCCTCTGTAACCAGTAGCACAGTTTCATGCTGTCAGTCTCAGCCCAGAACTAACTCAATTCATGATAGTCTAGCAGGGTACAGAACACAACCAACGGCATAATCACTTCCTCCAGGATTCAGAAAATCCCATTCTTTCAGCTGTGCTGTACAGCAAACAGCATTATATATGGGGTGTGGGGGCTGCCATTTTACACAAATGCAGCGTCTCAAAGAGGCCATCGCTCACAGATGATCTGGGCATGGTTACCTTGACTTCATGAAAGCTTTCACAAACACTGATGCTCACGAGCACATCTCAGCAATCTAGAGGGAAAACTGTAAGTGATAAGGTAGTAATTGCAAAATAATTTAAGAGGGATCTATAGCTGAGGATAAATTCACACATGGAGTTCTCCTGAACTGTTCAGTGCCATTTGAGTTTCCAAGCATGCTCCAGTCGCCTTGCAGGGAATACTTGTGGTTTCTAATCTCCTTCCAGGTTAAGTATTTTCTCATTTTGCAATAAAAGCTTTAAAAGCCATGACAGTATCAGCACTCATTGTAGAAGTGTAATAACCACATTATCTTAATGAGGTGCTAAAGAGTCCTAAAACTTCTGATACAATCTCTAAAACATAAATGCCATAATAATTTAGACTAAGAACAATGATTTATTGCAAACAGCTGAAAAATACCGGGCTTGGGACACTGAGCCAAGTTATACACTGCTATTATAGTAGCAAATTGCTCAGCGGCTCTGTCTTTCCTACATGTTGCAATGCACCTTCCTTGTAAGTGCACCAGCTGGACTCCAAGCAGTATTTTAAGAGAAGAGAATGGACAGCAGCATTTAAACCACTGGTTATCTAACAGCTCAGTATTGATTACCTAATCTGGAAACTGGATTAAACTACACAGATTAACACACTAGCTACAGCTGCATGAATTTATGGTTGTCATGACAACCAGCAGAAAATGTATGCCACTGGCCCGCTCCCAGCAGATCTGTCTTTGTGCAGCATTAACATGATCACAGACCGTAGCACAGATACTAACAGTGATTTCACTGCAGATATCTGGACTGGTATAATTTCTAACTCTCTCTGCATCTTAAAATACCAATTTACAACCAGAAGGAGAGGCTCAGTTTACGAATGAATGCTGGAAGCAATGAACACCCTTGCGTGTTATCTGAAATGTGTAACTTCTTGGAAAATATTACTGTTGATTTCTTAGAAAATATTCGTGTTTTCCAATTATCTTCCAGGCTAGTGAGTGTGCAAATATGTATGTTTCATAAACATAATAAAGTGACTATTACCCTATGCTTTACACATTAGGCACAGTCCCCTCACCTCTCAAGCAAGAGACACGCTGATTTCTCTTTTGGAGTCATCTTTCTCAAAACAGTAACTTGTTTTCCTTGCAATGAGGAGAAGAGCCTTTGGTTTTATGCTTCACGAAAAAAGCCAGGAAGCTGGACAGTTTTCAGTCACACTGCTGCATGCTTGCAAAATTATTCACTCTCTGTAACCACAATAAGGTACAGCAAAGAAAAAGGAAAGTAAAAGCCATTTACCTACTTTATAGGCGCAGTCAGAGGCTGAGCTAATTAATATTTGCCAAGCGTCCTAAAAGAGAGCTGCACAGAGGACTACACTTTTTCCAAACACACGGAACAGCCATACTGGAGGGTTCCAAAGGCTGAGGTTTATTCCAGGCCTCTCAGTAAAAATCAGCAAAAGAAAAAACCACTTCTAACTTCTAGGGCTCCAGAATAACACCGGAGGCTGTGACCGGCTATGCAAAATTTGTGTGGTGTTCCACTCGCAAGGAGCTAATCCCATTACTCGACAGTGTGGTTTAAATCTACGCACACCAATTTATGCTCCCCACCACAGCGCAACTTCACCTCCGGGGGCGCTCGCTGTGCCGCGGAAGGGAGGGTGACGCCCTGAGGGGCCGCAGGCGGCCGCCGGTGCTCGGGTGCCCGCTGTCCCAGCCCGGCCGAGTTTGGCGGCCTTTGTACGGGAGTGGAGTTGCGTTCAGTACGTCCCGGCCCTGTAACTGGGGCCGCGGGGAGACCCCGCCGGTGTGAAGGAGCTTCCCCTCGGGGCTCTGCTGCGGAGAAGACATAAGAATTTCAACGAAACTTTTGTCACTGCTGTTTTAATTTGCATGATAATTTGCACAGAGGACATATACTGCCTAAAAGACATTCTTTCCTCATCAAAGTATAACGGTCCACGTTTTCCTCGTTCTGACCTTTCCTCAGAACGGTCTAAACGAGGTGGCGTGTCCGTGCCTATAACGTGGTGCGGTCGCACCCACAAAAGACGCTGAGTGTATAGCGGGACTCAGCGCCGCCGGCAGCAGCCCCTGCCCGCTGCCCGCCATTTGCTCCTGTCAGGCGGACCGCCATTTGCCCGCCTTCCTCTCTTTCCCCTCCCGCGGCGAGAACAGGCCTTCCTGCCTCCCTTATAGCCGGGCTGAGGGGGATGGTAGCTGAGCTGAGGGGATAGCAGCCGGGCAGAGGGGGATGGCGCCATCGGCTTCTAGCAGAACTTTGGTCAGCTCTGGTGGCAGCAGCAGGCACTCAGCCGTCTGCATCCCACTTACACCCTCCGGGTCCTCTTGAGACCCACACCCTCGGAGCTACAGGCTGCACCCCTTTCCTAGCTTCAGGTCTTTTAGCGGTATAATTTATTTCCTCAAAGGGCTGCCAGCCCTCGTTTAAAGGAATGGGAAAGAGAGGGCCCAGAAGAGTTTCAGAAGTCAAGGCTCCAGCTAGAAGAAAAGCCTGTCATACAAAATGTACCTGGAAGCTGTGCAAGCAGCTCTCACCACTTGCACAGAGCCGTGGCAAGGATGTTAGAATCATAGAATAGTTAAGAGTTGGAAAAGGCCTTAAGATCATCTAGTTCCAACCCCCCTGCCATGGGCAGGGACACCTCACACTAAACTGTATCACCCAAGGCTCTGTCCAACCTGGCCTTGAACACGGTCAGGGATGGAGCATTAACAACTTCCCTCGGCAACCCATTCCAGCGCCTCACCACCCTTACAGTAAAGAACTTCTTCCTTATATCCAGTCTAAACTTCCCCTGTTTAAGTTTGAACCCATTACCCCTTGTCCTGTCACTACAGTCCCTAATGAAGAGTCCCTCCCCAGCATCCTTATAAATTAACTGTTCACGGGGCTGAGTGAGCCACAGGTGGAGCTGGACTAGGTTTGACCTGGCAGATCAGGAGAGGCCCCAGCTTCTGCTCTTCTGCTGTACTAGCCCTAGCTGGCAGTTGTTCGGCACACAACAAAGTACTTGTATTTTCAGTATAAACAGGTTTCTTTAATTTTTAAATTATTTGCTAGCAGTGCAACAACAACAACAAAATTGACCATGCATTACATTTTCATGGTAGTCCCTGTAGAAGAGGTACATCAACCCTTGAAAATAAGCAACCAAATGAAACTGCAGATGGAAGATGCTTCGATTCAGGAAGACTGTGTTCAAAAAAAAAAAAAAAGGCAGCTAGTCCTTTCTTATATTGCCTGAATAACTCAGCATCTCTCAAACTATTGATCACCTACCTCCCTTTTCCCCTCCCTGCTCTGTTTTCAGGAATAACTTAAGGCCTGTCATGAATATCACATATAAATGTACCTCTAACCCTGGTCTCAATTTGATGCTCAGTTTTGTTTTATATCCAGACACACCTCATGAATCTTTGTCCACTTCCACTTTTCTGTTCTTACTGCCTAGACACCACTGCTTTAGCTGATGAGTTTCATTTGCCATAAACCCAAACACGCTGCCTCACTGCATGTAACAGACCAGCACCTGAGTAACACAGGGCACTGGGGACCAGAAGGAAGAACTTCTCCAGTGGTGTGTAGGTAAAGCAGAGTTTGGTCAGGTCTGTGTGTCTACAATGACATTTGGAGCAGAAAGAGGATGGGAAGGTGGCTGTTCCAGAGAGCAGCCAGGCTCTGACACCCCCAGTGGCAGGAAGGAGGCATGAGGGAATCCACAGGTGGGAGCAATTTCGGCTTCAGACATTTGGGAAGGAAATTACAGGGGGCTGCAAAGGGAAAGGCTCGTCAGCAGACTTAATAATTAGGAAATCTTCTCCCTCACCCCTCAGGGCGAGAAGGGGATGGCTTGTGGCCCCACCATGCTCCCACCAGGCTCTGTGGGAGTCCAGATGGGGTAGCATGGGGCAGAGCATTATTTCTTCTGTACCAAATCTGTGAACTGTTCCTGAAAAGGGGAGATCAAACAGAACAAAGAAATAGCCAAATTGTGCTTACCAAACCACAGCCCTGCTACCAATACCACCTAACTACCCAGTTCGCATTGGGCTTAAATTACCTACAGGTTTGTTTAGACGCATAGCCAGATTGTTCCTTTAATTCTGCAGATATAAACGTTGTGACTATGTGCACAAATACCTAAAAAATTAAGAGTATACAGCTATGGAAGCAGGGCTGACCCCTCTGTGTTCTTCTTTATCAGAAGCCAGGTATAAATACAATAGCCAACTTTTACTTTCATGATTAACATTCACCCACATTCTTCCCTCTGCACAGAATTTTATCACATATTACTTGCATCTTAGAAAACACAATGCATAATAAAAAAGAATGCAAGTTACATTAATCAGATTGTTTGAAGTTTTAACTGAGATCCATGTTTGGTTTGCAACAATTTCTCGAAGTCTGTGATGAAACAGAAGAACAATTTTGAATGAGACTAAAAGCACAGATCTGCAAATTCTGCATTTGGGGAAGACTGAATAAAAAAGCCTGATTTTACCTAAGATCTACATGATTACCAAGAGCATTAGGGAACATCCTTGGAAAAATTCCTCCCTTCAGTTAAGGCTTTGGAAAGATAGATTTTCAGAAGTGTAGAGCAGTTCTAATCTCAAGGCAGTAACTGAAAATTAGAAGTCCTTAGCATCCTTGAACACACAGCTAGGCAATTATTTTCTAAACAAATCTAACTTTACAGTAAAGAGCTATTAATCTTCCTAAAAATGAGACTGATTCTTGGAAGACTCTGGCACTGTAATTGCCAGTCAGTTGTTCCTAAGTTATTGGATGAAACAAATAATGCATCATTTCATGGCTGGCACTGTTTTATTGTCTGATATTGATTAAATTATTTACACTTGTACTTTTCAATTGACAGTACAGCACTCATACCTATGGCTTTTACTTTTATATTTAGCACGTCTTTGCGTCAAGTGTCAGAATTCATTTCAATAAAACAGAAACCTGATACCATATAGACAAGTCTCTATGTTTATGTTTAAACATACTCATTTTAGAAAATGACAATTTATAAAAGAAGAGTCTGATAGTAGCTTTCTTCCAGCTCAGGTTTACCACAGATTCTACTGAGCTTTTCCTAATTTAAAGTGTCCTGCTGCCTCCATGTGGAAGCAGTTTCCTACCTCATCCCCCCCGCCTCTAAAATTAATGCAAAAAAAATCAGTAGCTGACAATTTTAAGCAAAAATATAAAGCGCTATAACATGACCTAAGCTGCCTTTTACTGAACTAAGACCTTGAACACTAAAAACTTTATGGAAATTTAATGAGTCAGTGTAAAAAGGCACAGGATTTTTGTGCTCAGAAACCTCCACCAACAAGGTTTGTCCTCCAGCCTGAAAGTTAGGGACCACATTTGGGAAACAGCGGCCTGATCAAAAAATTCATAGGTACCCGACTGCCACCAGGTTTTACTGATTCTTCTGCCACGCACCCTGTGAATCTGTAACAAGAGTTTGCTTGTACTGCAAGAGGAAAAGAGGTAAAGTTACTTTTTCATATATCCAGGGATGGTGTAACAACGGTACAAGTTACTCATTCTTAAAATCCTCATAAAGCTGTTTGTGTCTGTGGCAGCTTCTGTTCCATGGTATTACATGAATGGGTAAGTTATTTTTCACTAGAGAAGTTTAGTTTTACATGAAGAAAGCTAACTTTGGTCCACTTGTGAGCTTCCTAAGGACAGCATATTGGAAATATGCCCACTGACAATTCAAAACCCAATGTAAGAGTTAATAAAAATAACTTGGTATTTAATTCATGTATCTGCATAGTGTTGTTATTTGTCCTACTTGTTCACCTTTTTGTTCTGCATGTCCACTAACTGTTGAGTCTTTAAGCCTTCAGCTTGTTCACGATCTTCCTTATCTCCACCATCTACTTGATTAGGTTTCTTTTCTTCTGCTTTTCCTTGATCAACACTTTCATATTCTACTTGTTCAAGTTCTGTTCCATCTATAAGTTCTGCCTGTACTTCTTCCATCTGTATCTGATTTACATGCTCAACATGTAACTGCTCCACATGAACTTCAGCACCTTGTTCAGTCTGAATGTGTTCAACTTCCAAGTAACTAATTTGCATCTGTTCTTGCAGTTCATCCATCTGTGTGCCTTTCACTTGATTGTCCTGTATGAGATCCTGGTGCATCTGTTCCACAGTTACCTGTGCAGGATCCACTTGTACCTGAATTACTGGAAGAACATGGACTTGCTCCACTTGCTCTATTATAGTCATTGATGTTACTGGTTCAGCTTCTACAGCTTCCACTGGAAGAACCTCTTCTGTCACTATTCGCTCTGAAATACCGTGAATTTCTTTGAGATGCCTTCTCAGCTCACTGCCTTGCATAAACCACAAGTCGCATAAGGTACAGTGGTTGGGTTTGTCACCGGTGTGTATTACCAAGTGATCTTTGAATTGATCCCAGCTGTTAAACACACTGTTACAAACCTGAAACAAAAGTACATACGTTTAAAAATGTCAACAGAAATATGATAAAATATAGTGCTTATTGCAGATCATGGCTTCACATAGTGTAGCTTCTTAATGCTTGGATTAAAAAACCTTACGCATTAGAGGTAAAAGCTGAGAAGTCAGCTTCAGATGAACAGAAGACCTGGTGTATCTTTTTAAGAAACAGCATGCTAATCTAGGTTGTGCACACACAGGATACCCACAAAATTTGAGTCAGTACAGCATTAGAAACTTTACTCATTTTAACCTTATGTGAAACTTGCACAGTATCATGCCCCAGTGGTGTGGGTTGCCCTCGTTGAAGGTCACATCCCTTCCAAGCCACTCTCTGTTGCTCCCCTTCACAGCAGGACAGGGGCAACAAAATGATGGAAGATGGAAAAACCCCTGGTGGGTCAAGATAAAGACAGTTTGTTAAAGCAAAAGCAAAGGTCATGAGTGGAAATTACTCAGTTACACATAAAGGTAATGACTATTGGTAATGCCCAAGCACATAATTACTGTTCTTGCTACATGGAACCTAATTCAGTACTCAAGGCATACATGAAAAGCACCAAAAGTGCTCATCAGGAAAGCACAATTTTGCTTTCATCTCTCTGTTCAGGGAACCAAGAGTTACTGAACACTATTCAAATTTAGTTCCCAAAAGAGAAAACTTCAAGAAAAAAATATCCAAGAATTGCTGTAGTTTCTGTGGGCTGCTGAAACATTGACAACACCTGTGAGAGGATGTGGCATCAATGTAGAAACAAAATCCTGTGACACAAGGTGATTAGACCAAAGGGTCATAAAACCAAAACAGTGACGCTGTTAGATACAAATTCGTGTTATACAGTAATTCTCATATTCAGAGCAAACATCTTTAAGACACAGGTATGCTCCCAAGAATTAACTTTGTATTGGCATAACTAAAAGATGTAACAGCATTAGTGAAACTTCTGATTATGTTATTTGATTAGCAACAAAAATTAGTCAATCTCTTGCAGTATTCAGTGTTTTCTGTGAATAAGTTCACTCTCTCTTGAACAAAGACTATACCCGGCAGTTTTCTTCACAACACAACCCAATTCAGCCTCAAATTGCAGCCACACTGTGAACTGAATAAGGTGACAGTCTTAAGGGAAAAAAAAACCAAACCAAACCAAAAGAGGACAAGAGAAAAAGGAGTGTGAGAGTGAAAGAGAGTGCAAAGGCATGCGAGAAAGAGCAGTCAAGCCCAAAAGGGGGCATGATGGAATGAGAGAGCACGAAGCAGTGGTGTGAGAGCAAGAGTGCAGGTGCGAGACAAAAGGAGTGAGAAAGAGGCACAGAGAGTGAGTTTCCATGAGAGACAGCACACAAAAGAAAGCAAACACACAAAGACTGAGCCAGAGAGTCAGTGCACCAGAGAGCCATACTGCGGTTCAGTGCAATCACAGAATGTTTTGGGTTGGAAGTAGCCATAAAGATCATCCAGTTCCAGCCCCCCTGCCACAGGCAGAGACACCTTCCACTAAATCACGTTGCTCCAAGCCTCATCCAACCTGGCCTGCCAGGGATGGGTCAGCCATAGCTTCTCTGGGCAACCTGTGCCACTGCCTCACCACCCTCACAGTAAAGAACTTCTTCCTAATGTCTAATTAAATCTCTCCTCTGTCAGTTTAAAACCATTCCTCCTTGTACTATCACTACATGTTCTTATAAAAGTCCCTCTCCAGATTTCCTGTAGGCCACTTTAGGTACTGAAAGGCTGCTATAATATCAGCACAGGAAGGAAGTATGTAGCCTGAGTCAGTCTGCTACTTCCATTACCCACCTGACATTCATACAGCTTCTTTCTTCCCTTTTTAGCTCCAGCTCCAGACTGACAGGCTGTCAGGTGACATTTGAGTGTGCTATTCCTAGCAAAACGTTCATGGCAGTTTGGACATTCAAATGGTTTTTCACCTGTTAAGAAAGATACAGGGATTTGTAAGTGTGTAAAACCAGCCAGTTTTCTGACAGCTTTCTCTCTCCCTTTGTGTAGGTTGATAAATATCCTGTAAAGACATGGCCAACTGCGTTATTCTACAGAAGGAAAAGACATTCTATGTAAACTTAATTTATGTAAATAAAAGGACAAAACCCTAATGTGAAGTCATACCTCTCATTTGGAAAAAGGGCTGTTAACATGTAACAATTACCAGGGTCATTTAAAGTCCATTTAAGTTTTCATGGCAATTAGATCACTATTCTGATGAAATATCTTAAAGAAAATAGCAGCTCTCTTTTTGTCTGATAATATTTACAATTAAAGAATCAACATTATTAAATATACAAGGTGACACATTAAAGAAGGAAGGCTTTAAATAATACAAAATTTTGTTTTCAAGAACAAAAACAGCTTATGCTTGAGAGCTGAAACTGAGCTCCAGAAAAAGAAATTGGCATGGAATGACCATGAAAAACCAATACATCAGTACAAACAACCAACACTCCCTCCTCCCAAAATACAGTGAAGAGAAAACACAGAGGACATAAATGGACACAAGCAACAAAAAAATTGCTTTCAGTTTGGCCACTTCATTTCAAACCTGGTACCAAACACAAAGCCAGCTAATGCCAACAGCCGGGGAGGCTGAAAACAGGTCATTTTTTCTTTTTCATCCAATGTAATGTATTATTATTACCGTCATCAAGCAGTAACAAAGAACAGCTGGTGTCTCTGTTAACTCATTTCATCATGCACAAACACAATGAAATTCAAGAGAATTGAAAGTACAAAAAATAAGGAACTGTGTTTCTTCTAAAATTATGATAATTAATCTGTGGAGATACTGATATCACATCAGTACTGAAATGAACAATTTAAACTCCAAAAGAGGCTGAGACATTTTACTGAATAGCATAAGGACCTATCCTAGCTAGTTTAAAAAATATCTGGAAGATCCTAATTAGCTTTTCAAAAGAAATGCACAAATAGCCTGTAATTCTCCCTTACGCAATTGAAGGCTACAAAAAAATGTTAAAAGTTGAGAACATTTTCCTTAACTGTTACAAAATGGTATGTTTTCAAGACTGCTGTCCAGGTAATGCAGAGGATGCTGAACTGCCATCAGTCTGGCAGATCAAAAATCATGGACTTTGCCCAAGAAACCAATGGATACTACACAACAAAACTCACACCACAGACCCCTTCCCTGTGATCTGGTCATACTCAAATTCTTCAGTAATCTCTAACAGATTCTGCCAGAAGCGTCTGAAAGTGACAATTCAAACATAATGGTGGCAATATCTAAAAGACACTGTGACTTTTTGCACAGTGCAAATCAATGCTGTAACCTGGGCTGCATAATGGCAGTGCCTCACTGCAGTGATGGAAAACACCGTATGCCAGCTCTCTTCCCTCCTCTTTATTCTCAGAGATGCACACTGATAAGCTGGGGCTAACCTCCTCTGCTAAAGGTGACAACTTGCTGCTTCTCCTCTGTGTGTCATCCAACTATGAGTTTAGTTTCATGTAAGTGAGATTTCATGAACATTTTATGAAGAACAAGGTTTTTGGCCTGATCTAATAACTATCTTTTCTCCCTTTATGAGAATTGATGAGATTTCACTTGCCAGTCCTAAATAACTCACAGGACAGAATAATTTATTCAAAGTATGTAAATAAAGTTAATTTATTCACTGCTATAGAAGACAGTACTCAAAGTTCAGATTAAACTTCCTCTAAAACATATTTTAGTTTTTCCAAAAATGGCAAAGACCTTGATTAATTTTTTTTTAAGAAGTTTGTTATACAGTTTACTTCAGCTATAGATTTTTCAGATGAGGCCGATTAATTTGGCTGCTTGGAGCACATCACAACTCTTTCACTTCCACCTTCACTCCATCAAGTAAATCACTCACAATCACTTCCACACACATAATCAAGTAAAATCAGCAGGAATCAAAGCTGTTCAGTGTCTCTGCTAGGGAAAACAAGCAGGATTAGACCAGCATATTGAGAGCAGTAGTTTCATTCCAAGATCAATTTCTGTATGAGGAAATGGCTCTTTTTGTGTAAAACAAATCAGAATGTAAGAGATACACATTACTTAAGAGCAATCTTGCAGAGTTTCTCTCCCATGCATTACTTATGATAGGCAAGTGACACATCATCCATACTTACAGAGGGGAAAAAGATAATCAGATCACACCAAAACTCTTTCCTCTTTCTAAGTTCTAGAGACTACTATTACTTGGCATGCAAGACATTTCTGAGGTGTATTTTCATTGATTCAGAAGCTGCTTAAGGCTCTGTGTGCATGAATGAGAAAAACTCCATGGTTCTCCTTCGTTTTATTAAGACAAAGATAATAGCCACTGGTAATGTCAAACTCCTATGTCAAAAAGAATTACCAGCCCTGAGAAGGTGTCTATTTATGCCCCAACTTCTATTTTCATGTTATTGTTGAAGGTATGATGAAGCAGGAATGGGATAAAATGCTTTGCAGGATATTTTCTCCCAGGACGTTTAATTTCATTTTAGCATTCAAGCAGTACTATACAGAATTCAGAACTTAGCCTTTGGCTGAATAGGAGGTTTTTTCCACTGGTCTTAGGACAGACCACAGTTAAATGGTAGTATCTATTTTGATGCTAAGCTTAAGGTCTTTGAAAATGCTAAATCGGAAGCAGTTAAATTCCATGAGTTATTCTTGTATCAATACATATTTATGAAGTACTCTGTACCTGCTGTGACAGGCTAAGTTGCTTGGCCCCCAAAATCCTTTGTCACAAGAGCAACCAACATGCTGTGATTTTTGGCTTACATTATTAGTCTGCCACAAACTTTTCTCTGAAAATACTTTTGTTAAGTAGCTTGTATTTGGATTGCTCTTCATAAACACTCCCTGCTTCTTACGCGATGAGGATTTGCCAAGACTGTTTCAAAAATGGAACTTTTAAGGGCTGCTGGGAACAGACTGGACACAGTGTCATATATCAATACTCAGCAGTCCCACATACAGATACAAAGAAATGAGATTTCTTTAAATTTGAAGGCTTTAACAACAATAAGAATCTGTGAAAGAAACAGAGCTGCTACCTTCCATTCAGTTCTTACTGGTGCCTCATGACTGACATATTAAACAAAAACATCTGGAAGATCAGGATTACATACATTTTACATTCAGAGGTATCTGTATAAACATCAGTAACTGTTCAGATAGCAGACTTTTCAGTGAGATGAAGAAGTAACATCTTAACCTCCCATGCAGAGGAAGAAAGAAGAAGCACAAGTAAAACCATGCTATCCAGATTTCAAACAGGTACATTTCAGAGAAAAAGACAGTATACATCAGTCACTAGAAGTGTTTTGCTGTGTAAATTAACAAATCAAAATCAAGCCATAGATGAGATGTCAAGAGCAAGGGTGAAGCCTTCCAAACAAGGTAGTACAAGAGAAAATTGTTAGGAAGTATTTATGCTTAATGCATTAATAGGCATTTGCCCAGTTCTATTAGATAAAAACACCACTAAACGGTATTTCCACTAAGAAGCTCACAGGTCAGATCATATTCCAAAAGAAATATTTACTACTAGAATTGTGAAAATAAAAGTAACTCCTCAGTTTTGTATTTTTGAAGAAGGAAACATGTCTTAAGAAATAATTTTGGAAACACCTTTAAGATTTAATAGACTTGAGAGAGAAGCTTCATTACTGATTTTGGGTTTTAGGCATCTATTTTTAACCACCTAACTCCATTACAAGTTTACATCAACAGAAAAAAACCCCAGACAAAACCAACCAACAAATGAACAAACAAAACCCAGCACTTCGTTGTAACTACAATACAAGTGTTTCTAGCACTCAAGGGTCATGCGCTCTCTTCAGCATAATCTCTATTTCCCCAAAACATGCAAATCCCCAGAATCCTAGAGCCAAGGCTACAAGGGCAGGACTATAGCAGTGCTCTTACCTGTGTGTTTCCGGAGGTGCTCTTTAAAATGTCCAAAGTGATCAAACTGTTTATCACAGTACTGGCATATATGTATTTTTTTGCCAGGTCTTTGCTTCTTGCTGGCACCACCTTCATCAAGGTGGTAACATGTGAGGTGCTGTTTCAAAGCACTCTCTCGTAGGTACCTTTTATTGCATATGTCACACTTGTAACTCTCAGTGGAGTGTGTTTTCATGTGTTCCTTGAAATGGTAGAACAATTTAAACGAACGATTACATTTCTCACAGTGGAATAAATTGTTCATGTGTGACAGCTGAAGTTCCACAATTTCAATACCTTCTACCTGTTTGCATGAGGTATCAGTTGCATTATCACCTTCTTCCTGGATCTGGCATTTTCTCTCTCCCTGACGATACTTGCTGGTGATGTCTGCCAAAAGAGCCAATGCAGATTCATCTGATGTACCCGTTGTCTGTATGTACTTTATGGATTGCTCTGCAGAAGCTACTTCTTCAAGGGTTTCAATGCTGTCGTCTTCCACTTCAATCGTGCCTTCCGCAATCTCAACCTCAATTTCCACAGGCTCCGATTCTGCAGATGGAAGTGTTTCTGTGATAACATTAGAGGTTTCAGCTACCTTCCTCTTTTTTGGTTTATTGTTTCCTTGTGCTTGATTTGAGTCTAAAGGTGACGAGTTTTCTTTGTTCCTGTAAAGCATTTGCATAAACATGGTTAAGATTCATAAGCACTGACATAATTCCTGCCTAATAGTGAGCTTCAATATCCAACACTTTCTAGCTGTTTATCAAGGCAGCTGAATGATGAATAAGCATCTGTGTGAGTATCAGAAGCTAGTCTGTCCTTAATCTATATTCCTTAGAGTTGTAAAATAGCATGGTTAAAGCTGAAGAGCTTTTGAGATAAGGCAACTGAAGAGTTTTAAATAGGTCTGCTTGCATGATACAAAGCACCTATCCAGAAGAAAGATAAACCTATGTCATGAGGTTAACTGGCCTACGAAACCTGTGAAATTCTGTACTTGGAAAGAAAACTTCCCCCAGGGAAGGAATTCTTCGGCCTACCTACTCAGAAACAAGATTCAAGTCCTTCCTATGACATTCACCTCTTAACCTCTGGAGTGTGTGCAATTACCTGCAGTGCTTACAGCTTGCTACAAAAACACTACAGCTGTGACTTCACACAAGGACCATTATAAGCTCTCACACTTCTGGAAAGAATACAGCTAACAGTGGAGGTAAAAATGAAAGACAGTGGAGTGTAGAAAGTTTATTGTTTACTTCTCTGGGCTTAAACACAACCAACCCCCAGCTCTGCTCCTATTCTCCCTGCATCATATACATGCAGCCCCCTTCCTCCAAGATGCAAGGGACAGCAAGCCATCTCAAATACAGAGCTGAGTGGGCCCGTGCTCTCAAATCACACCTTCAAAATCATCTGCAGCATGTACGCACTGGAGATTTTACTACTGATCATCAGTTTCAAAAATGAGTGGCTATCTTCTCCTTAAATCAGAGTGACAGAAGTAAGCTGTGCTTTTACCTTCCTTTGCAGTGTGACAAATCCTTTCATTTAATCTATTCCCTACCACTTCATGTTTTCTAGTACCAGGAGAGACACAACTTACAGATACTGGGCAAAGCCTGATGTCAGAGACGTGCAACTAATGATCTAATGCGGGATACAGCTTATTAAATTGCACCTTACTCAGACACAGGAAGACAGAGCAGCTAAACTTACAGTTTCATCTAGCCTGGACTCCTGATGTCTAGAAGATATCAGTTACTTTGCACATTATTGCAAGGAGCTACAGGATCACATATCAGAAGAATAATCTGCTTAGCAAAGGGGAGACTGTCATTGTTGACCACACTGTGTGAAACTTTGGATGGCGATACACACATACAACACTAGTGAAAGCACTTTAAGTAATAGCAGCTGGTTGTTTTCTTTCTAATCTAAATGTGATGTGCAACTGTGATGTGTTATACAAATAGTTCTGTAATCATCTCTACTTTCATCTCTAAGTTTCTGAAGTCTCTCTGAGTTTTTCATCTCTAAGTTTCTGAAGCTTACCCCTTTTAGTCAAAGCTCTGACTGAGGCACTGTATTGCAATTCTTCCCCCTCTTACTGTGGAGGAGAAAACAGAAACTGACAGCAATACACAAGTTTGTCTTTCTATCAACAACAAAAAACCACAAAAACCAACCAAACAACCCAAAGCAAAGCAAACCCAGAAAACTTAAAAACCCTCATTTTTCAAAACTCATAAACAGTGGGAATAACTCTTAAGAACAGACTGGCTTGCATGTGTGTTCATTAAGCAGAACATTTTGTTTCCCTGTAACATAAGAATTACAACATTTACTAGTAGTGCATAACCAAGAAACTATATAACATCATATAATAGTGTGACATAATTGCAGGCTGGATAGTTTAGCTTGAGAGATGGATCTCTTCAGTCTGGAGAAAAGAAGGTTCAGTGGGCAACCTTACTGCTCCCTACAACTACCTGAAAGGGGGATGGACCAAAGAGGTGGCTGGTCTCTTCTCCCTAGTAACAAGCGACAGGACAAGAGGTAACAGCCTCAAGCTGTGTCAAGGGAGGTTTAGATTGGATATGAAGAACAATTTCTTCACAGAGAGGGTGCTCAGGCACTGGAACAGGCTGCCCTGGGCAGTGGTGGAGTCACCGTGCCTGGAAGTGTTCAAAAAATGTGTAGATGAGGCCCTCAGTGACATGGTTTAGTGGTGGACTTGGTGATCCTGGGGTAATGGTTAGACTTGATGATCTTAAAGGTCTTTTCCAACAGAGATGATTCTTTGAATTCTAGTTCAATAGCTGCAGTAGTGTACACTGACTTGAAGTGATACTGATTTGAACACACGCTTTCAATTTCAAGTTTCTTTTGAATTCCCCAAGCAGGCAGCTACAGTCTGCTTTTCTTCCAGAATTAAAAAACCAACCAACCAACCAAAATTAATAATCTTTTGGTGTTACCGTACTTAGTCTTAATAAGATAAAAAAGGGTGTTTGTGAGACTGGAGAGTAGGACTAGAAATGCACAATCTTGTATCTTTCCTATTAAAAAAGTCACATACTTATTCAGCTCTATTGCTAACAGAGTAGCAGTTCATTTGGAAATAAATGTTGATGTTGAAAACCAAGTTTCCAGCGTACCATGTGGTGGAGGTTTTTTTAAACAAATGTTATCTATCTACTAGAGGAACTTGGAGCTGATGCCACTCTCAAGGAAGCAAGTCTTTTCTTAGCCTGAATGCAAATACCTTTCAGCAGGCCTAGAAGTTAAACCAATAATAATTGCAATGCTGGGAGCATTTATTGCCCCTTCCTCTACTTCACACAGACAGAGCATGCAGACGTTCCTCATGAAGGAATGAAGATGTGATGGCACTTTCTGAAAGTGAAAGGGAAGGAAGTGGAAGAAAACGAGCATGATGGGACTAGCACCTGCTTTTCTCAGACTGGAGTTCGTCAATGGAGTACAGTTGCTGGTATTGGAAAAAAAATGCCACAGCATCCTTCCATAAGCACTGATCTTGTATAAAACTTTAGAACAGTTCAAGAAATTTAAGAGGTTAATTTTGCAGCAAGAAGTTTTAAAACCACTGCTTATTCTCTCAGAAATAGCAGAAAGCTGCATAAAATCAAAGCACCAGCACAAACTTGTAAATGCGGGACAATTACCTGAGGCCCACTGTCTCTCCCCAGCTGTCAATCAGGTGTGGACAGTCAGATAGCACAGAGACATGGTATTAGTTACCACAAAGCCACAGCCGCACAATGTCTGCAACAGTTACCAGCCATGTCACTTGTCACTGAGTTCCAACACAAAGAATGTGACATTCCTTTTTTAGCCTGTAAAATTTTGACTTGTATCTTATAGAAAAGTCTGTGGTCCACACAAGTTTAGGAGGTTCCAGGAGAAGTGACAGAATCCTGGCAGCCAGCTCTTGCAAAAGTATTCTTGTGACTCTACATTTCAGTGTTGGGAAGAAAGAGAGATTTATGTGCTTACCTGATTTGAAGTGCTTTGATCGCTTCTAACATCTGTAGATACTCAGCTGCTTTCCAAACATCATTTGCTTCTTCTTCACCTTGGACCATTAGTTTTGCTGTATAGGTGAACTCAATTAGGTGACGAAATGCCATGTTACTTACACCTGTATCAAGGCAAGAAAAACAACAGTTTCCTCAGACTTATCTATCTGATGAATCTTGCTCACACCTGCTCACCATTTTGTTCACAGTACTGTAGCTCCCAGTTTCATAAAGATGACACCCTTAAAGGGCTCATGTTGGAATAAAAAGTCTACTACAGAAACACGTGAATCTGGAACAACTACAGAGTTATACCACAACAAAGATACAAGGAATGGTAAGATGGACAATAGGCTGAATAGTAAGAAATATGAATACAGAAATACAATCTCTCCCCCAAGAGACTTTTGAGCAACAGTTCACTGGAGGCTAAGATACTGCTCCAGGAATTTGCTCCACATTTACCAGGCAAGTATTGCTTCATGTCTATCCTGTTCTTACATCCCAGCCAAAGCATCTGCCATTGGCTGTCCTTTTTCATCTCACCCTTTTTCATCTCACCAGAATGGCTGTTTTCAGGGAAAAGATTGCATGTCACACTGCTAGTCCTAAAAACGTAGAGGGTATGCCTGACCTCCATTAGCCATGTACTAGGGGAAGAAAAAAAGGGAAAAAAAAACCCAAACCCAAACCATCCTCAGAATCTCACACTTTCCTTTCCAAAAGATTTTGTGACTGGGTATTTTCTTTTTTAGTTCAGCAGAGGTTTTTTTCCAGTGGTGGTAGCTGCCTCAGAACAAACAACCCAAGAGCTGAGATGTGGAAAGCTAATTGATATGAACAAGCATGCCTGTTAGCCTGCACCAAGGACGCTACATTCATTTTCAGCTTGGCACACAATTCTGAAGGTTTTTATTTGTACAAATCAGATTACCTTCAATCTCCACCAAGGGCTCTTGAGTGAAATCTTGGAAGAATTTATAGAAGAACTGGCTACAGGCAGCAAGAACAGCCTTATGAGCTTTAAAATGGTGACCTACAAAAAGAGACAAAAGTTTTTGTTTAGGGTAACATCTTCCTCACCCACACTGAGGAATAAGTGCAGATTCAGAAAACAGACCACCCAGTCTACAAATCTATTCCAGCAGCATATAGTCACTTAGTGTTTCTCTTTGTAACATGGGATACCACCGCAGAAGACCTTTGCTGACATCAGACCTTGCTTAAGTTCTGCAACTCAGTCAGCTGGAGGGCTCACTCACTACAGAGTTTCTCTTTTCAGATATTTAAGTCATGGGAAATTCCTAGGCAAACTTTTCCCTGTATGTCTCGGACTCAGCTCTCAGGTTTCACCCAGGTTCTCCTTGCTTTTGTTGCTCTTACAGATTGACGTATTTTATCACCCTTCTGCCAGCATAAATACCACTGCAGAACAGAAGAGGTTTTGCTCTTCCCCATCACTATGTTGCCTTCCCCTGGGCATGAACATCCAAGAGGCTCCATGCGACAGAGATAAGAGAAGCAACATGGATTATAACTACACAGCTGCACACAAAAGCAGCTTTGAGCTCAACATGTGGATTTGGCAATACCAGAGTTAGCTGACGAGAAACTGAACATGAGCCAACTTCAGTGTGTGCTGGGCTGCATCAAAAGGAGTGTGAACAGAAAGTTGAAGGAAATGATCTTGCCTCTCTGCTTTGCTCTCATGAGACCCCACTTGGAGTACTGTGTGCAGTTCTGGTGTCCTCAACATAAGAAGGACATAGAGCTGTTGGACCAAGTCCAGAAGGCCACGAGGATGATAAGGGGGCTGGAGCACCTCCCGTATGAAGAAGATAGGCTAAGAAAGTTGGGGATGTTCAGCCTAAAGAAGAGAAGCTGCATGGAGACCCCATAGCGGCCTTCCAATATCTGAAGGGGGCCTATAAGGATACCGGAGAAGGACTTTTCATCAGGGACTGTAGCAATAGGAGAAAGGGTAATGGGTTTAAACTTAAACAAGGGAAGTTCAGGTTATATTTAAGGAAGAAGTTATTTACTGTGAGGGTGGTGAGGCACTGGAGCAGGTTGCCCAAAGAATAGGTAAATGGCAGTGTTCAAGGCCAGGCTGGACAGAGCTTTGGGTAACATGGTCTAGTGTGAGATGTCCCTGCCCATGACAAGGGAGTTGGAACTAGATGATCTTAAGGTCCTTTCCAGTTCAAACCATTCTTTAATTCTATGATTCTGTTACATATAGCACAGCAGTTTCAAAGTGGGCTTATATTTGAATATATTTAGCCCCTTGTTTGGAAAAGAAGAAGCAAATTTATTTATCACCGCTGGAGGTTCTGTTCACTGGGATTTTAAATCAACTCTGCAAGCAACTTGCCCACCACTGCAGAACCAAGAATTTATTAGTAGGTCAGACTGACAGCTGACCTGTGACAATCCCCACAGCTCTGCAGCACAGCTTTTTGAATTCTCTGTATACTAACTGGTTCTCAGGCCTGTACGTACCATCAACAATCAAAGTGATATCTGTAAACTGGTCCTGCTCACGTTGTTCGTTCAGTCTATCCAAAATAACTTTATAGTGTTCAGGGAATTCTTGGATATACTCCATTGTTTCTTCAGCTTCCATGGTAAAAGGACTAGTCTGCAAAAGATACGGCAAGAGGGTAAAAATACTGTGCCAACTGGTAAATACTAACAGTCAGGTTAGTATATAAACATGAACTAGCTAGCACTATTCAGGGAGTACAATAACAACAGAAACACTAATTTGTCTTGGAACAGGTTTACCTGATTTCAGTTGATAGGTAGGCGATGGTACAGTTAATGATGTGGAATCTTATTTATACACAGAAAAAAACATTCAAAGTGGGTAAGTGTATTTCTTTACTCTACAGATTCAGCAGGGACCCACCTTTACCAAAGCACATGCTGCAGGGATACATCTTCACGCTACCTACTCTACAACTCAGCAGCATAATGTCAGAATCTTTATGCAGTTACTTCTTGCAATTCCACCAATCCACTTGGTGGAAGAACAGTTCTTAACATTTTCATATTTATGTCACATTTTGCACCTAATGAACACAAGATGTTTACTTCCTTTAAAAAAAGATGTAATAAAGCAGCACTTTTCAGTTTCTGAGTACACAGGAGTTGCCAGTGATTTAACATGCTGTCACACTCAAGAGCAAAGAGTGTCTTATTCACCAGCTTACTTGAACTTCTCCCCCTACAAGGTGAAATATTGTTTGCCAGCCTTTCGACAGAGACAGATACACTTGTAATCTGATGGGTCTTCCTCCCTTATTTACACAATAAGTATAGCTGTGGGTGGGAGTTGCAGAGGTTCTCAAACCTGAAGAGGTTTAGCACAACTGTGTGATAAATGCTGATGAGATGTGGATGTTAAGTCTGCTGCTTATGTGAAAGAACACTGGGAGAGAGTCCAAGCACTTCAATGAAAGGATTTCACAAATTAACTCCAGGCAAAATGATTCAGATCTGTGCAGCAGCACTCATCTCCAACTCCCACATTCACATAAGAATGCCGCAGAAAATAGCAAAAGCAGTTCAAAGTCACATTAGCACAGGAACATTGTCTCTTTGCAGCAGTCTAACTCTGGAGAACATGCAGTTTCTGACTAGGCTTGAATGAGTCTTAAAGGAATATGAGACATACCTTTCACTGTACTGTTACACTTAGTATGGACAAGAAGAAAATCAGGAAAGCAGCCAGTATCGAACCAAACACTGAATACAGAGATGGAAATTTCTGGTGTGGCAAACAAGCAGTTTTCTTCAGAGTGCTAGAGGAATCTATAATGCAGGTGATCCCCAGCTTCTGGTGCAGATCCTTTTTGTGTGTGACTTGAATTGGAGTCCTAACTACAAAACAGTTCCTAGTGTGTACTGAACACATCTGAGCTCATGTCACCATGCTTGCTAACTCTCTGTGTGACTGTGTAAATTCTACCTCACCTATAGCAAACACACATAAGGGTATACAGGGTTTGATACAAGTAGAGAAAATTACCCAGCTATGACAAATGCAGTTATTTTCTTATGACTTTCTTAACAGTCATAAACAAATTGTGGAATTGCTGTTTCACACTCCTTCTTGCGTCTTAGAAAAACTGGAGCACAAAAAAGTCATTTTGCCAAGAGCACGAAAAAAGGATAGCAGAAGCAACCACCTATGGAAGCCTACCGGCAGCTGCTATTACTGCTTTGCCAAGCAGATGCCGAAATACCTATCAGGTTCGTACAGGGGTCAGAGAAGACCAGCTTGCAAGGGCAAAGGGGAAGATGAGGCAGAAGAGAGGAGATGCTGCTGCTGCATTCATTTCATCTCATCTGGAACAATGGATTTAATACAGATGACCAGCAGTTCCTGCCCCTCTTCTGCCATCTGGTGTTCCATATAGTCTCACGACGGAAGTTGTCAGCCATTTTCTTCACTGTTTAATTCTTCTTACACATTTTTGACACTTCATAAACGGCCAGATGACTTGCAGTTAAAAGCATAATTCCTTAGAAGTTAAATCAAACAATACTTTGGCCTCCACCTCTCAAGATTTCCACCTACCCAAATACAATTTATTTCCAAATTGAATGATTGTAGGGATGTTACCATAAAAAGCCTCAAAATAATGGAGTAACCTCTCACCCCTACCAAATCTAAGGAGTTTTTGTCTTCGAACACTTAAAAAGCATGAATAAGAAAACATACAATTTACGATAGCTAGTTTATTGTCATGAATTAACAAAGAACTAGTAAAATGTGTGAATTTATTGCGTATCTCAATGTGGTTGCAGCATTCACTGAGTACTCTCATTTTAAAACC
Source organism: Psittacus erithacus (assembly GCA_009867235.2). Classification (NCBI taxonomy): domain Eukaryota; kingdom Metazoa; phylum Chordata; class Aves; order Psittaciformes; family Psittacidae; genus Psittacus; species Psittacus erithacus. Next base: position 29,865 of record WYDI02005767.1, read on the forward strand.
TCAGTGCTACTGCAGAAGAAAAGCCCAAGAGAACAGCATATGATCAGTAAGAGCATGACTTTGGGGAAATAAATGAACGAGGCAGTTGAGAAAACCGCAAGGACAAGGCAGGCAGGCAGAAGAGGTTCAAGCCGCCACCTAGGAGTAGGCTCACACACAAGTGCGGGGAACCGGACTACTTAGCTGTTTACCTCGATTTTCTTGGGAAAGGTAGTAAAAAACTGACTTAACCTTATCAGCATGTACCACCAAGCACATCTTATGTGATGTGTATGATTTGCACATCTGCTTTTACAAATCTACCCTGAGAACCCATTTTATTACTGTCCTCCTGCACTACAACCGGAACATCTCATCTAAACACGCGACACCTGTCCTTGCCCTCATGGGTCACACAGGAACGCAGGCGGGCAGAACAGTCTTACGGCCACTCAGGCGCCCTGGAGCAGCTAGCCGATCCCTGCCCAAGCCACTGCCATCTGGCTGCAGCCGTCTCAGGAAGCGGTACCCGAAGGGCGTGTGGTGGCGGCGGTCGTTTCCAGGCACCACAGCAACGAGAGCTGCCTGTGCGCTTCGCCGCACGCTTCTCCTCAGCAGCCACCGCCGCAGGAAGCGGCGAAGCCCGCACGCCGCCCCGCACACCGCCACATGCGAGGCCTCGCTACCCCCGAGGCGCCTCAGCCGCAACTGGGCCGCACGACGGCGCACCCCGAAGCTGGCAGGAGGCCTCGCATCCCGCACCACCCCCCCCTCCCCGGCTCGCGCGGACCCCGCCCCTGCTAGTCGCCAGGGGCAGCGCGCGGCCCCCACCGCCAACAGGCTCCAGCCCTGGAGCCCCCAGGGGCGAGCCGCGGCCTCCCGCGCCCGCACCTCGGCCCCATTGGAGGGTGCTGATGGCAGTCAGCGCCACCCCCGCCAATCGCAATGCGGCGGCAGAGCCTGCCCCAGGCCGAGAAGCCAATGAGCGCCCGCCCAGTCCCAGGAGCGGGAGAAGGCGGAAGGCCTAGCCCTCGCCCAGAGTCCGCCGGGCACGGGCGCCCCGGGAGCCGAGCGAGCGGCTGCCGGCCGCCATGAGTGTCCCAAGTGCCGCCCCGGGGAGGTCACCCGGAGGGTGCCGGCCCGAGCCACAAGCTCCGCAGCGCCACCGCCTCGTTAGCCCCTATTACGTCATCAAAGCGCGCATTAAATCGATCCCTTTTCGATTCCCGGCCGGGTCGCGGCCGTCGGCGCGGCGTCCCGAGGGAAGGGAAGGCGGTCCGGCCGGGTACTCACCGCAAGCGGGGCCGCCCCGCCGCGCCCGCTCCGCTGTGGCTGCTTCCTGCTCCCCGGCACGCTGCAGAACGGGGCGGGAGCCGGCCAATCGCGACTCGCATTCCCGGCCTGCACCGCGCAGAGGAAGGAACGACAGCATCACCTTTCACACCCGGGGGCGCGGTGTACTCTGGGAGCTGTAGTCCGCGCCTCTCGCAGCAGTGGGCGGGGCACGGCTCTTGGTGTTCGTGGGGCTGCTGAGAGGACCGCGGGGCAGGCGGGGCTGGGAGCGCGGGGCGCTGTGGCTGCGGCCGTCCGGCAGTGCTCCCCGGAGGGTGGTGTGGCGGCTGGAGGGCGGCCGCGGCTGGCCGGGCACTGGCGTCAGTTAAATCACCACCGAGATAAGATTAATCGCCGCTGTTATTGCCAGGCATATTTATGTTATTGTGGGCGCGTTCGACGGCTTCAGAAATGACCTGACATGCCCGGGCAAATAACCTCGGGGTTCGGCCGCCCCCGCAGCCGGCGCAGGCCGGGCAGACACGCGCGTGCGCGCTGGTTGCTGGCGGGAGGCGCCCGTGTTTTGTTGTGTGCGCGCGGCCTGCCGCGTGTGTCGTGCGAGCACTGCGGCCCGTAACGGGGCCTGCCGCCGCCGCCGCGCGCGGACCCTCGGCGTTTGCCGGACTCTCTTCAGCTGCCCCCCCCGAACCAGCCCTCCCCGTTACACAACCACTCTTCCACGCAAGGCATGCACACTGTATTGTTTTCCTTTCATAGACTGAGTTAGAGTGGTACTTGAGTACCCGAAGTTTTGCAAGGAGCAGGCAGCTGAGTTTGTTGGTCCTTGCAGGCCTCTTCCAATCCGATTCCATGGTTCTATGAAGTGGTGTCAAAAGCTGTGCTGAAGTACTGCCCAGCAAGGCTGCTGGTCCCTTCTGTGCTGCTCCTTTCCAGCTCTGTCCTACTCCAAGAATTCACAGCTGACAAATAAAACAGCCAGCCCGCACCGAATGGCTCCAGCTGCTGGGATACTTACCATAGAATCATAGAATGCTTTGGGTTGGAAAGGAACTTACAAGTTCATCTGGTTCCAACCTCCTGCCGTGGTCAGGGACACCTTCCACTAGACCAGATTGCTCCAAGCCCCATCCAACTTGGCCTTGAACACTTCCAGAGATGGGGCAGCCACAGCTTCTCTGGCAACCTGTGCCAGGGCCACACCGCCCTCACAAGGAAGAACTTATTTCTAATGTCCAATCTAAATCTCTTTCAGTTTGAAGCCATTCTGCCTTGTCCTGTCAAAATCCCCTCTCCAGATTTCTTGTCAGCCCCTTTAGGCACTGGGAGCTGCTCTCAGGTTTCCCCTTAAGAAGCCTTCTCTTCTCCAGGCTGAACAACCCAGTTTCTCAGCCTGTCAACAGAGCAGAGCTGCTCCAGCCCTTGTGGTATTTCTGTGGCCTCCTCTGGATTCACTCCAACTCTCTCTTTCTGTTGCTGTGCCAGAGCTGAACGCAGTGCTGCAGATGGGGTCTCACAAGAGCAGAGTAGAGGGAGAGAATCACCTCCATTGACCTGCTGGTCATGCTCTTTTTGATGCAGCCCAGCAACATTTGGCTTCCTGAGCTGCAAGTGCTGCGTGTGTTGTCACCAGTTTAAAATGTATTTGTCCCAATAAACCAGCATAATAATATAACTTGTCGAAACAGACACAATGGGCATCTCTTTGACAGCTTCTGTGTCAGTCATGTCTACAGAAGAGCTGCTGCATGCAGTGGGTACGTCTTACAAGCTTGCCCACCTAATTCGTGTGAATTAACCTGTTCACGAGCTTGTCCATGTGCCAGACCTACATGATTTCTGTTGCCATGTTCATCTTCCACTAAAAGTGTAAATGCCTATGAAGTTAAGGCAGCTGTTCAGCACAGAAATACTACAACATCAAAAAAAACATAAATAAGAGACATTCAAGTTTAAATTAATTTTCATATACTCTTTAATACATGAACTTCTAAGACTGCACAGTGTTTTACAATACAGTAGTACAAGAAAGTTTTATCAATAATGATGTTTTTTAATGCAATATAAAGAAGTTTGAAGTTAAATTTATGTCCCTTTTATTTCCTCATGTTATTGCTTAATGGCTTTGCTAATGTAACACTGTTGTTCTTGTTAATAGGTCTGCTCAGACAACTGTTTGCAATCTAGGAGTTGTCTGCCAACTATTCTTGTTTTCTGGTACTTAGCAGTACACTAGGAATCTTGATGACTCCTGCATTTAAAAATATAAAAGCTCACCTGAAAAAATTTAAACCCAGATCTAACTTTTTAACTTTTTTTAAACTATTTTTTTTAGTCAAAGAACTGTATCTCCAGTAGCTTGTAATGAAATTGAAATATTGATAAAGTTACAGCTATAGGACAACACAAAAGTTGTACAGCTGAATTACAACACAAAACCTAAAAATTTCCACTCCATACCTGCTACCTACCCAGGCAAGGTTGGCAGTTTGCTTATATTTCATTAATTTATGGGTTTTTTTTTTCTCTGTTTGCTTCTCCCCACCCCACCCCCACCCCTGTTCCCTGCTCCCCCAAAATGGCATTTTCCATAGCGTTTCTTTGTTTACTTTTTTTCCTATGGCTTTATCCATCTCATTTTGCTGTCAGGTCAGATGGGAAGTTTTTGTCCCAGTAGCTTTTTAAATACAAAATTAGACTGATTGTGCTTCATCTCTTCATGTTCTCCTTTTCCTCTCTTACAGCTGAGTGTGGGTTTCTCAGTATACTACCTTTACAATTTCTGAGAGTTATGTTACAAAACGATACAGTTTAGTTGTAAGTCTCAAAGTAACCTGGCTTATAGTGCATTTTATTTACACGAGGAGAAAAAAGTGTTAAGTAAACATCCAAATGATCTTTACCCCTGTCTCGAGTCCAGACCGTGTTAGCCATTTGTATGGTTAAAAGCACCCAGTGTTATTTTTCCTTTTCCAGAAACGCCTCAGTGACACTCCGGAGAAATCTGTCTTCATTAAGATAACCTGATACGCCTCTGGACACAATGTTCAGCTGGGTTTGGGAATAATACTAAGAACAGATGTTCTCTTCCAGCTCTGGGCTTCTGGCAGTGCTGAAGAAGGCAGAGAGCATCCAGCCAGACTAAGTGTTGGTTCCCTCTCCTGGGGAGAGCTATAGTAAACAGATAAAAATGAGCACTAAACTCATTGTAGAAAAGTGTGAATCATATGTTTTCCATCTTCGATAAAGAGAACCCTTCTTGTCTGAAGAAATGAAGGAACTAATAAGCTGCAGATGTGAAACCAAGCATTCAGAAAGTGTGCTTATGTGCAGGATCGATTAAATAATTATTTTGCAGAAGTGTTTGATCCAGGTTATGACTGAAAGCCAAAAGGGACTGTTAGCTTATCTAGGGCAAGCAGCTAGCAGGCTGTGACTTACACCCAGCTTTCTGGAGAGTTCTGTCTGGCTCACTAGATAGGTTTGGAAGCTGCTGAGCGTATGCGTTACACACCGAGGTCTCACACCATGTTGTCCCATGTAAAGGCCAAATGATTCACCCAGGGAGGTGCAGAATTCAGTTAGCTATGATATGGCCCTTTGTGGTAGTATTAAAACAAGTCTTACGAAATTAACTGCACATTCCTGTAGTGATATTAATCACTTGCAAGAAATTTATCTATATCAGACAACTCGACATGTCTCCATTGTACAATGACTTGTTCTGTGCATGAAAAGCCTTTACTGTTATGCCCAGAGCAAGCCAGATGTGTGCTATTACACAAGAGAAAAATATTTCTGCAAAGCCCCTTTAATACGTATGCCTAGTGGAACAATACCAGTGACTGTTTATAAAGGTCTGAAGGAAAATAACCATGGGTTGTGCCTGTGACAGAGAGCTATTCGGTTTATCCTCTTCTATACTATTTCAAGAAGGAAGGGAAGATACAAGGATTTAATGGAAGCCAAAACATTTCTTGTATCTCAGTTGTGTAAAAACACTATTGAGAACTGTAACATGCTGAACAGGGTGTGTGTTTGTATCTACCCGTGTTATCTGCTGCCCTACAAGCACCACGCCAAATCTGATTGCCTTTGTGCAAGTTTTGTGTTTGTGACCCCATGAAGATCAGCTGACTAGTGAAGTTAGGGAGATCAGTGTCCGGTGTGTGCTGCAGGAGAGGGTGGTTGAATTCTGGTGTTCTTATCCAAATACTTTTCCATATATTATTTTAAATATCTGAAGAAGAAGCAAGTCTAAGGAACTAAGTGTCCATCAGTCTTAAAACCACAGTAATTTGGATTCTGCAGAATTATGAGAAGCATACCTAAAAGAATTGCATGGTGGCTTACTGCTTAAATAACAATAGGTGTGAAGTACTTTGCTATTTTGTCCTTCTATCCCATAATATAGCATCATGGAATTACAGAATAGGGTGGGTTGGAAGGGTCATTTGAAGATCATCTAGTCTGGCTCCCAGAAAAAATTCAGCAGGCCTTGGCTAGGTCAGTATTTGTCTGGGAAACTTCTAAAGGAAAACCTTTGTTAGAAAGTAACCTGTATTACTTGTTAAATACATACACACCATGACATTTTTGTATGTGTATGCATTCTGCATCATGAATAGAAATAACATGCACACTATAAAGATTTCATATGTAGATACTACCTCTTCAGATGTAACCCAGATTTTCACAAGGAAATCTTGTGTAACCTGATTTGAAAAAGTGTTTTTGTGGGGTTTTTTTGATAAGCAGCAGTGAACACAGCACATCAAGACATAAATGTGATGATTTTTTTAGCTTTCTTTAGTAATCCATGGAAATCTAGAGGGTCTGAAAGGAATTAAAGCTAAACTGGAAAAAAAGGTTTTGACCTAGCCCCCTATCAGTGCTGCAGTTCTGTGTATTACACTTCCAGAAACACTAGCAGATCATTTTAGATTATTCTTTCAGGCCACATAATCTTCCTAGAAAACCGTAGACCTATGTACCGTATTATTGCTGGGAGAAATTACGTCTGACTAATGGTTGCATAAAATGTTCACAGTAGATGACAGTTTACTTCAGAAGCTGGGGACAATCAGAGAAACGTCCCACATGCAGTTAAGATAATGTCAAGAGCAACAAGAAGTTGGAAAGTCAGGCAACCTGGAAATGATTCTTCACAGTATCTAGGGGAAGATTTTTTCCTTCAAGAAGCATTTTGTTTCTGGCACAGCCTTGCGTCCATTAAGTGCATCTTCTATCCGTGCAAGACCATGTGTGCTATGTGGCACATTGACTGCAACTGTGCAGATTATAACAGCAACTTTGCAGGTGCACAGATGGAGCAGCTACCAAAGCACACGTGGTCCTGTAAGAGCATCTGGCCTCTGTTCTGTTGTTTAAGTTCTTAAGAGCAGCTTCATGCACAGTCCACACCGTAAGCCTCAAACAGTGCCTGAGCTGCTGACTGCACAGCGTTTTGCCTGAACTGTGGAGAATGAAGTCCTGCATTTGGCTTCAGGAAACTAGATGCTTGAAATCCCAGGTGGTCCTTTAATTACGCGTTTTGTAACTTCCTTGGGAACATGTTAGAGAGTCAAAAAACAATTTATCATTAACTTAAAACCTTTACAAGCAAGACATCATTAAATCTCTGCAAAAAGGGGAATATAATTGAAAAAGCATTTATTGTTAATTATTACTGTTATTGTAGTCATGGGATCACTTGTGCGTTTAGCTTTCCGGTCTGTTTCTCCTTCTGAATGCCTGCTACCTCTGTTGGAGACAGTGTTCTGCAGCTTTGTTGCCATGGTGTTTGAAGTGCTACAAGTTTTGTCACATCACATTCATATTTTGTTTCCTCTTCCTGAGGTTTTACAGGAAATCTGGCAATGATTGTGATGCAGAGTCAGCACAGATCTCTGCTTTGTTTTCCTTTGTTTATTTTCCTTTTTTTTCAGACAAGAAAAAGTTGGAGTTTAGAGGCCTGCATGAAATGCTGACTTTCAAAGACAGTTGTGGAAGCTGCTCAACTCTTCCACCATGAGACACTGACTCTGGGCTCTACTGGGGATACTACCAACTCCTTACATCCAATTCTTAAAGACTTTATTTGCCTGATATGTAAATAATAGCTAGTAAATAATATAAGGCATGCATGAGTAATGTTTTGAACATGTCTCCTGCCAAGAGACAACGCTTAAAAAAGTGAAAATAGAGGTCAGTTAGAGAGGAGGATTTAACCAAAGTAAAATGCCAACCTGGTACTCATCTCTCCTGTAGTTCTACAAAAATCCTTACAAATGAGCAGCCATGAAAGCTTTTGTTGACTGGAGAGATGTTGAGGCATAACATAATGACTATTTCTTGTCAGGACCAGGACTCACTTTTCTAGTTCCACAAGCTGAACCAGCGCTTTTGGAAGGGGCTGAGGAGACTCAAAAGTGGGTGTTGCTGTTTCTGCCTGTAATTAGAGAACATGATATGAAGCCCATTCAGTGTGAATTCTCAGACAAGCCAGGAGGTCCATCCGAGCACATGTAAACATATGAAATAAGGGAATCTCACAGCAGCAGCCAGTAGTGGCTGCTTGAATTCTGCAGGGCAGATTTTTTCATGGCTTTGCAGTGATGTGGAGTAGTGCAGTGGCTTGTGCAGGTGTCTTCCAAAGGTGTCGTAGGGCAAAATGTCATCGTATCTTCTCTGCTCTCACTTATATTTCTTTCAAATGCTGAGTTATTTCCTTTGTGTTGCATTCTGCGCCCTTCATTATGGAATGCTGTTACAGTTCTACTATGATTTTGACTTTTCCCTCCACCAGCCAAACCCTAGGAGACCAAAGCTGTAGGAAAAATAGGAAGATTGACAGTGTAAAGGCAGCTTAGATATAGCGGTCTCAATCTTTGCTGGCCCATTGTCAGCGTAATACGGTAGTAATACCCTGTATTCAAGATTTTACTTTTTCTTCATAGTTACCTTCAGGAACAGCATCTGCAGAAAGTAAAATGTAGGACTGCAATGTCAGAAGATTAGGGACTTCTGTTATATGGATGTCATTCAAAGCACACCAAAAGAAATGTGTGTTAGTTAATGACTGCAATTTTCAACAGAAATGTGAACTCTTCAGGAGAATAGGAAATACTTGGAAATAAGAAGCTAGTGACTTTATTTTTTTGACCAGTTAATACGAAGTTATTACAGCTACATTATATCTAGTATTAAAGCTATTCCAGTCTATTGAATCAGTGAGAATGTGCACTTTCAGGATGCGTGCAGTTATGCAGCTGGCTATAGGCATAGCCGTTACAGTCTGAGCGTGGGTAGCAGATACCAAATAGCTGTATAGCAGTAGCAGGACTGTGGCTGCTGAATGTTTAATGAAGTACTGTCTGCTGACAGCACAGCTTGTAAGACAGTATAGCTTTGTTAACAGAAATAAAATCAAGGCAGGGCTGAATACTAGTCACTATTGCTGACTTTTAAATAATGGAACTGAGAAACAACAGGAAAGGTGTTACTGTGAGATAGCTGGTATGAAGTCCTCCTTACATATCAAATGATGTTTCCTGATTTAAATCAGATAAAGATCTGACTCTTCCAGACTTCTACCAGCATTAAAGGATCAGAAGGAGACAACCAGTCTGTTCAGGCTTTAATTGTTGCAAGCATATGTATTAGCACAGCTCTCCCTCTGCTTTTATGTATAACACATATAATAAACAGTTCAGTTCTTTTACCAGTCCTCAGAAGGTCAGTATTGACTTATGATATTTATCTACAGAGATCATATGAGGTCTTGTGTTTGGAGCTTATTGTTGTGCTAGGAGGCCCCTTTTTTGTGAAAGTGGTTTTTACTCGTGGGAGTAGATGGCTGTCAGATGTAGATGGCTGTGTGCTGCAGCAGCAAAGTATATTTTGAGTAAAAACTGTCTCTTAGACTCATCTACTTTTTTATTTAATCTGCAAATTGTTTCAGGAGTTCACAATTTACTACTTAGAGCACTTTGATGCTGAAGTGGCAGCTGCTTTTGAACTTCTGGGATGTACAGAACAGTAGGAAGTGGTTGATTTAGCCAGATGTACCTTCACTGTACATGGTGGCACACTCACATACTCTTGCCCTAAGAAGGGCACACAAGGGTATTTCCACAGTTCAGCATTCCAGGACTATACTATCTGAAAAGTATCAACATATAACCTCGAATGTAATGTATTTGAAGCCATAATTAGTTTAGTTTGTCAGACTCCATTTAATGTAAAACAGTCTCCACCATGCACTTGGCTGCCTGAATCTGTCCCTAAGCTCTCTTAACATCTCTTGCAGACCATGATGTTTGCAGCCACTGCTATACTCTCAGGAGCAGAGCCACAAAAATAAATTTAACCAAAAGTATGTAATCCACTTTTTAATTACAATTCAACAGTTATTGGAACTTTTTTTATACAAATCCCTCTTATTTATTAGCTGGACCCACTTTTCACTTCAGTTTTCCTGTACTTTACAAAGAAGCAAAGAACAGACTTGAACTTCCTGCAAGGTTCACTGTATATTGTCACTGAATCCCATGTACTGTGCTGTTGTTACTTCCATTCCATGGGTAGGGTTCAGTGCAGTGAACTATGCTTGCATGACCTGTTACCAATCATTAACAAGAACTTGCTTGTACAGGTATTTCTGGTGAGAAGCATTTCTAGTCACCTGAAATAAACTGCTGTGGATTTAGCTGATGAATCTTTTTCATTCCCATTTTCTAAAGAGAGTTATTTGGTATAAAGACTTTAATGCGAATTGTATGTATTGCTGAAGTTATGGTAATAGTTAGACTCTCTTGAAGACTTGCTCTGTTAATGTAAAGAGAATACCTAAAAACCCCCAAGGTTTTTTTTAACTTACTTTGTATTAATTGGTCCAGATCCTTAATCACTTCAGTTATGCATTGACTCAAGGCACCATATTGGAAAGCCTAAAGCTGCCTGCTGGATTCTTGGCGCAACTGTATTATTCCTGTAGAAGGAGGGCTCGCTGATCATTGTGTGGGGTATGAGATGCATATGAGAGACCTGTACAGATACCCTGCTTTAGGCATTGCATGGTTACATTTGCTTCTTCCTGATTTACTAACCCCAGCACTAGGAGCCTAAGCAGAATCACACCAAACTGAAGGAATTTTCAGTTTTCTTCTGTAGGTCACAGGACTGCCAAGTAGTAACTAAATATGATGACAAATACAAAAATACAGAAGATATTGTACAGCAATGATCTTCTTAACCATTTGTTTGGTATCATCAGCTAATTTGTCCTTCCTTCAAATGGTAAGAGGACCACTGATTTTAGGCCCACTGAGGTGACATGGAGAACTTGCAGGCAGAATGATTGCAGGATAAATGCAAAGAATAAACAGGGCCAATAAGGAACTCAGAATACATGTAGGTGTTCAGCAACTATGGTCAGTTTGCATTTGTAATCTGTGCAGTGATTATTACTTAAGACACGTCTGATAAAACCCCATATTTCCCTTGCTAATTACAGTGTGCTTCAGATTGGTCTAAAGAGAGAAAGATACTTCATTATTATGATGGAATTTCCAAACAGAAAAACAAAATGTTTATCTAATAGAACAGAAGTCCATTAAGTCTCATATTGTTTTTAAGCAGACAATTGCATGTATCAGCTATTCCTTCATTCACTGAAACAATCTCCAGGCTTGTATCAGAGGATGTCAGCTTTTGTTGCTTCCTTTGAATTCAGAGAAGTATGCATTTAGTTATCTGACGCCACCCCAGATCTCACATGACAGGAGCATGAGACCAGTATTGCACCACGATCCTTCCTTCTGGAGTTACTTTAACTAATGAGCTTTTGGTTCCAATTATTTTGCTGTATTTACTTTAATGTATCTTCTTGGTCTTCATTTAAATTATACTTTTATTTACAGCATTTATCAAAAGCTTAAGGCCTCATAAACAAGTGGAAACTTCCTTTTGTGGGCATTAAAGTAAACCTCTACAGCCTGTTCTGTTGCAGTTTATTCCACAATAATGCATGAGTAACTCCACTGAGTTGACTCAGTGACACTGTTATAAAATAAGAAGACATGAGGAGAATCAGTAGAGACTTAAGATTTCCCAGTGGACTTTGAATTCCCTGTTTGTGACATCCTTCAGTCACAAGAGCAGAACAGATGCTGAAGTTCTAAGGTCTTATGATAAAATTTGAGCTGGATCTCTGTCCTCTCATTAATTGCAAATGTTGCAAATTGCCCCAGCAGACATTACCAGCATACAGTTACTGACAGCCTCATAATTCCTTATTCAATTTTTTTTTAAAGAAACATATACAGTACCAATCTAGATAACAGAAATCACAAACATCAGTTAATTTCCAAGGTTGCTGATATTTCTGTCCTGTCACGCTTCGAAGAGTTTGAAACATCTCGAAAAGGGGGATCGTTTATGTTCAGTAAGAAGGGAAAGGGACTGTTATTTCCACCAGGACCATTACTCCTCCCAGATAAGAAAGTGAGTAGAAACAAGATGATAATTATAAATATTATTGTTTGAAATTGGAGACTTGTCCAGATTAGAGGTCATAACTACCTCCTGCAGTGAGATTGGAACATACTCAACAACAAAGGATATACTTGTAGTGGAAAGCAAAATTAAGATTTAAGACAACTATTTGTTTAGAAGTTATGGACAAAGGGCTACAGAAGCCTACGAATCTAAGGGGTTAGTATAAGAACTGGAATGGTCAGAGAATTTTAAAAGTAGTCTGTGATAATTTAACAATTATTAACATCTTTATTCTACTGTTTTTAAAACAAAAAAGTGGATTTTTTCCACTCAGAATGGGTAATGCGTCAGACTGAAGTTTAAACCTATTTAGAGTTTATGAATTTCCAAAACTGCTGAATTAGATCTATCTACACCCACAGCCAACATTATAAAATTCCGTACCATTTGCCTTAAGACAATTTTTCCCTCAATGAATCTTGAAGGAGAAGAGTGATCTAAGGCAAGGTGAATGTTATAAAGCAAGATGCTTATGGCTTATCACTGTGGTGTAGTTAAGCTCTCCTTAATATTATAAAAGTTATAGTAAAGATAAGGTAATAATAAATAATACAATAAATAATATCTATCAGCACAGTGATAATTGCTGACAACAGCTGCTTCTTATCTCTCTATAAGGGAACCAAGGGTCTGCAGGTGTCTCTGCATACCACATGGGAGGAAATACCAACTTCTCAGTAGTGACCGCTGTACATTTCCATCCTCAATGTGCTCTCCGTAGCAAGGTAGCTGTTTTTTAAGTTAGCATTTTCAGCTCAGTTTACTCCCTCTGGACTCTTTATTCTTTAGTGCTTGTGAACTGCTAGTCTCAGCAGCTATTAGATATAGTGCTATTAGATATAGCTTGTAGGCTCAGCACTTACCAAGTCTTGTGCACACCCCTCTCTCTACAAAGCTGAAAAAGAAATGGGAATGTGCTATTGCTCTGTATTTGGTAGTATCTCCATCTGTGTTGCAGCAATTGGCAACAGACAGGATGTCCATCACTACTGAGCTGCACTTTATTCCTCACACTGTTGATGGATCTGTACCTGCTTCATTTCTTTTTGGCTTTGTCAGTGCTTATTTAGGAATTGACAGATATGATGCATACCAAATGCTTACTTCCAGCCAGCCTTGGAGAGCTTTATTGGCACTGAAAATCAACACCCTATCCTGAGGATGGAGGCCCAGCAAATAGTCTACCATTGGAACAATAAAGGACATCATCACAGTTATGAGGACTTGTTCCCAACCTGGCAAAGAAAACAAGGATGTGTTTCCCTAACAATATCAGGAATGTAAGCACATGCTACGCTTTAAAAAAATTCAGTCCCATTCTGATGTCTGTTTTCTGCAACATGTCCTCCAAGACTACTGAATAAAACTTCAGATGTTTGTCCTTCCTTCCTTCCACTGACTTGAGCATAGGACTCCTACAGGAAAAACCCCAAGGTCACAGTTCCATTTCACACACCCAACCAGAAGCATAAACCTCATCTGTGCAGGAGACAGGCCATAGAACTAAGAAATATAAATCTCACCACCTTAAACTCTGAGGGCACACTGGGTTTTTAAAGATTTATTTCTCTATAAACACACATAACATGTACATTAAAGGAAATGAAACCCAAGCAAACTGCTGCCAAAATAAAACTCTCCATGCATAAACAATTCTCTCACTGAGGAAGGAGAATAAGGAAACAGTTTAACCTGAATGTCTGTACAGACCTCAGTGATGGGGGTGTTAAGAAATCATGACAGAGTAATACAGAGTTAAGTGGCTGTTGCCAGTTGGTAGAGCTTCATGGCTTTCATGTAGCTACACTGATTTCAATGGCTAAAGATCCAGGCTTTAAGCTTCAACCAAAGTGGTTAAACTGACACGTTCTATAGAAACCAGTTTTAAAGCTGAGTGACATAATCAAGAGCAGCTGGGCAACAGGAGCTCTGTACTGCACATGCCCTTGGACAGGGCATGCCATTCTCTAAGAAATACCAGATAAAGAACATGAGAGAAAAACCTGCTAGCTCAGCATTTTTATAAACAGAGAAGTACCTTCCCCCCTTCACTGCGGTTACCACTGTGTTAGGGAGATAATGGTCCTTGGCCCACGCCCCTCCTCTGACTGTACCACTAACTCCTGCTGGCTGGGGAGACCGACAAAATACATACACTGATATTCAAAGGCCTTGCGTTAAAAATACTTTGCTGTTCTGCAACAGGAACCGTTTCCACGTGGAATTAGTTAATGGGGAAGTATTTTGGCTACTTTTGTTAAAGGGGTTTGCTTTGCTTGCAAGATCATGCAGAATGAGCTCCCTGAACTTTGAACCGTGTCTGCAAAGTGAGATAAACAAGAGCAGTATAAATACCACAGCTCTTTTCCCCACACGGTTTTCTTCTGCAGCAGCATTAAGCGGAGCTGCCAAGCAGGGGGAGGAGGAACGGGTAAGTGTGCTGGTTTCGCTGTGAAATAACTCCATGACTTAAGGTTTGGCAGCGTGTCTGCTTGTTGCTTTGGCTGAAAGGGCTGACTGTTGAAATTCCCATTGGAAACCAACTAAAGAGTTGAAACACGAAGGGAAGTATAATCCAGAATCTTGCTTATGGGGTGAGACAGCTGCTGCTGGGTGCTCTGTGCCAGTGCTGCAGAAGGCCATAGAAGCATAGAAGGATCTCAAGGTGTCATAGAGGTTCTGTGTGTTTCTAATGGGTGCAAAGATGGGCAGATTTCCAAATGTGCGGAAAGAGTGAAAAACTGCTCCTGTTCATACCTGTTGAGCACAGTTTAATCTTCAAAGTCCTGTACCTAAAATACTTTTGGTACAGCTGCAGGAAAGAAACATCAGGGACAGACAGATGTCACAAATGTTGTTGGCTCTTGTTTTAAAAAATTAATTATTAAAGTGTTTGATTTTTTTTTTAATATAACAAGATTGATGTAAGCACAAGTGTTATTTATCAGAAATCAGTGTTTCCAAAACATTCTGTGTTTACTGTGAGACTTTGATACAAGTGGTGAAATTATGCAGTTCCACAATCTAAGACATATTGGGGAGCAGTTTTATATTTTAGCTATTTCTCAATAATGAGTTTTTTATGAAAATATTGAGCCGAAATTGCAGTTAATGGAATAAAAGGAAAAGGTAATTGCAAGGTTTCTCATATGCTTTGATTTGCATAAACATTTCATAAATCCCTGCTAAGTGAGCATAGGAGATTTTGTGAGATCTGAGGAATCCTGAAACTCTGTTTTCACTTCCTGTTTTTGCAAAATTGTTTCTAGTGCCTGAGTCCTTCCGAGATTTTCCTCAATGGTGCCCAAATGCCACAGACTGAATTGTAAAATCTTTAAGCTTTTTTTTCCTTACAAATTTCTGCCAGGTTCTGTAGTGCTGTGCACCGCAATAGCCTGTTGATGCAAGTACTTTTAGGTCAGTGGAACTCCTCTGGAATCTGGAGTGAACTAGTCTGAATTCTCAGTAGTTTAAACAGGCTTAGCAAAACTGATTTTGAAACACAAGTAATAGGGCCACTTTCCAATCATGGAAATGTTAAAAGCAGTCAAGAAAAAAGTTACAAAGAGAAAAAAACATGGTCTGAATAGCAGCATTAAAAAGAAAATCCAGTCATTCTGAACACTTACTTTTCAGCTGTTTATATACAACAACAACAACAACAAAATACTACCTAATTATTATTGGGGAATTCCATTGCAAATAGAAAAAGAAGATACAACATTAATCAGGAAGCAGAGAAGCTGAATTTATTTCATTTTACTTTTTTTTAACTGGATGGAGCCAAAAATCCACTGTGTTTTGTTATGGAAAGAGCCTGACCTTTGTCTCATCTTGTTTATTTTCTCTCTTTTCAGATAAAGCCCAGCCATGTGGGCAGGGTTGGGGCTAGTTCTGGCTCTCTGTCTTCTCCCAGGAGGAGGGACAGAGAGCCAGTACTGCAAGGAGCCCCCAGAATGGCATATTGGGGAGGAAAACCCAATGCTGAGCTCTAGGGGCTCGGTGACAGTGGTGGCTCTCCTCCAAGCTAGCTGATACTTGTGCGTGCTGCAGGCTTCAAGGTAAGTGTAAATATTTTTCCTGGTTTTTGTTAAAACATGAACTGGTCAACATTTTAATGCCATCTGAGGATAAAACCTGTGTCCAACTACATATGTATGCGCTCCATGAACTCTAGCTTCCTCAAATGCTGCCATCCTAGCTGGCATGTAGGACCCAGTGACCAGGTTAACTCTCAATGGTAGTGTTCTGTGCCAGTGGCTCAGATTCTTTATCTCTTGACTTAGTCCTGACTGACAGATCGTCTCTCCAGATTGTCCTTACACAGAAGTATGATCAACTTGACTTTAATGAAAACCAAAAGAAACAGTTTCTCAAGACCACATTTCAGTCACCCACAAATGATTAATGTAGCCGAGATGCTGAGGCTGAGAAACATGTAATTCTCTGACATGGCTAGAACATTTGAAACAGAGATCCATGATCACTCATTTCTCATGAGAGATCTGTAGGGGAAAAGGCACATAAACCAACATGCTTTTAATGTGCTTTCCCCTCTTCAGATGTCCCAGATATTAAAGAAAAAAAGGTCAAGGCTGCCCTTTTGAAAAATAGTTGAAGCATTCAAGGGAACCAGCAGTGTTACATTTTCATATAAGACTGGGATATTTGTGCTCTGTTTTCTAGAAGCTACTTCTGTGCAAATAATTAGCTAACATGACAGTAACAGCAGCAAGAAAATATTTCTGAGCTGACCCAAACAGGAATTGCATACAGTCCTTATCTTGGATTCATTTAATGATTGTGAAATCATTTTGGTTTAAAAATTCGTAATGCTCATTTCAGAGCTTCATTTTAGTCACTGTAATAGCATCTTAGTTTCCCCTTCTTGGCTGCATAACTTCATATTATGAAAGTCTTTACGAGTTTTTGAAGAACTAGATGCAAAAAAATGGTGGTAAATCTCTGGCTCCATCAAAGTCAAAAGTGGGCTTTGTGGTTGGCTTTCGAGGTAGGAAGGTTCGATTCTGTGTACTTAATGAAGATTTTAAAGACTCTTTCAAGCTCTAGATTATTTCCTGAAACTGAGGGGAAAAAACCCCCAAAACAGAAACACCCAACAAAAAACCAAAACTAAACCCCTAGGTTTTCTGGAGCAATTCAATAAGAAGGATATTAAAAGAAAAGAAAAAGAAACCAAAAAAACCAAACAACAAACTAAACCAGTAAAACCCCCAACCACATTGTAGAGCAAGAAAGCAGCTTTCTGTACTATAGATCAGAGACGATTTTTGTGGTTGGATGCTGAAGGGAAAGACTAGCAACTGCCAGCCAGGTCGTGCATGTATTCTACAGCTATCCTTTTGACCCTGTTGCTGTAATATCTTTTTTTCTGGCTATTATAGAAAATAGCTTTGTCAAGATGAGTGAGAAGGCTATTGGCCTTTTCCTGGAGGTTTGATTTCTTTATTATTCACCTCCCTGCTGTATTTACAGTGTGCATTCTTTGACCAGCTCTGTGACCAAAACCTCAGCATTTAAATAAAGACATCAAGATAGACTAACCGTTTTAGACCATGGAGAGTGTAAAAGAACTGAAATAAAAATAACACTGAATTCAGTCTGAAAACAGGTGTCTGCTTTACTTAGTACTGCGTTCTACTTCCAAGGACTGGACCCATGGCATGTTAGCTATTGTGGAGCCTGGTTTGGCAACAGCATAGTTGGTAGTCATGGCAAACGATAAGAATGTTTTTGTAGTGTTACATTTTTGTCATTAAAACTAGGAGAAAATAACATTCAGTGTCATAAAAGCAAGATGGAGCATGCAAACTTCCACTGAATGTGGTAAATCCTATGATTCTCTAATGATTTATGGTCTTGCTTCTTTACACTCTCCACTAGATTGGAAGACCTGCGAGTGAAATTAGAGAATGAAGGACTGGTCAACATCTCGTATATCGTTGTCAATCATCAGGGGTCCTATTCCCAGGGGAAATTTCACCTACTGCAAGAAAGTGTTTCAGAATACATTACTGTCTACCAGCAAGATGAGCAGCAAGATGATGTTTGGACTAAATTAAATGGAAACAAAGATGACTTTCTCATCTATGACAGGTCTGTTTAGAGGGGAACAAAGGAAAATATTTGCATGTATTTATAGAGTAATGCTTTGTAAATCTCTGTATTATTTCACTGATTTGCAAATTACACCACAAAAAAAGACAGTAATAAATTTCTAAGTTGCAATAAGAAAAGTGTTTGCAGAAAGGAGGCTATAAAAGCAAAGTCTGGATTTAGATTAACATAACTGAGTGTAGAAGTTGACAGCATGATTCTGGACTTACACTGGTTTTTATTCTCAGGCAACTTCATTACATCCATGCATGTGAAAGCAGAAGGAGGGCTATCTGAGTTCTCATTAAATCATTTTGACCAAAGTTGTTGAAAATGTCTTGTAGCCATATGGGAAAATTAGTCTTTAGATAAAAGTTAAGACTTCAGAAGAAAGTGTCATTTTGATCATAGGGATCTGGGACATGTACCTTTTAGCATAACCAGTAATAGCTCTTTAACTGAAATCCTGATTTTTCAGCCTTGTGTTGGAAATTATTTGACAAGTCCTGCACTTCTAACACGTCCATCCTAATTACTATTACATTACTGTAATGAACATTCTCTGTTCATACTGAAGCACAAGTAAGTCTAATACAGAATTAGAAAGTTACTTAACTGTTTTTGGATAATATGATGAAATGGAACAAATTAGCTTCATTCTGTGGGATGAAACTAGCACTGCGATGAACTTTAGAAAGTGATTGCTTGTTACAGCAGCAAGTATGCCTAAGTATGGGAGGTTCCTGTTGTGTGACAAATAGGAGGGAGCTGTATGGAGTCTATGGAGGAACTCCAAAGCTAATGTTTGGCCCATAGCATTTGAAAGGTTGAGCAGGTCTGTGCTGTTGACCCATAGGATACACCTGCGCTATGAACTGGCATGGCCATGGTCCATCATGGTTCTAGGAGTATATGATCTTATTGTGCCTTTACTGGCAATGCAGTTTTTCCCTGCTGCTGGTTCTAGTCATGCACTGCACATGTGTAGGGAGAGAAGGTTTGAGGCCTGTGTGTTGACACTGCAGGTGAGGTACTTCACCAGGTGCCCTTGAACACAAGTTCTGCCTTTCAAAGTACCGGTTGTGTAGCCAAGAGCATACCAGAACGCTCAAGTACAGATCTGGGACAAATAAGCATCATAAAAGTTCCCTTAATGCACACTAAACTGGTAATGCAGATGACCCGTAATGCACATTCCAATCAAAATACATGTTATGTTGCATAGAGCAGTCTTTGTAAGGATGCAACAACATACGGTGATCTGTACCAACGTGCAAACAGCCCTCCTCATTAGCAAGACTGGTCTGTAATGTGTGCCTTTGCTAGTCTAAATGCTACTAAACTAGAGGCTTCTGCCAGTAGAGTTATTATATCAGCCAGAAATCATGCTACACACTGCTGACCAATGCAGTTGAGTGGGCAAATGTTTCTAAAGCACATACTGTTTCTGCCTGTAAATTCCTTGGACAGAAACACTCACCATGGGGCTGTACAGAGTGTGTTGATTGACAGGAATAAAATAACGTACGATGAGATATTTAAGTTTATGTATATGTGATCATAAAGTTCTTTCTTTCCTTAGATGTGGCCGTCTGGTGTATCATCTCGGTCTGCCTTACTCCTTCCTGTCTTTTGACTATGTAGAAGATTCTATTAAAATTGCATACTGTGAAAAGAAGTGTGGAAACTGCTCTTACACGGTATTCTCTCATTTCATTCTGTATATACTAGGAAGGGAAACTGGATTTGACTGGTAGTTAAAAAAAAATATTTCAGTGTGATTAATCAAAAAAAGACCTAATTTAGGATTTACACATTTCATGTGTCTTGATATAAAGCTTTTAAATGTTTTTCAAAGTGAATTAGATTCAGTGCCTAATACTGATTATCTGAGTTCTTGACCTTGATAGAAATATAAATAATTTTCAGAAGTCTAAATGCAATCTTGCAGGGTAATTCTGTCTCTTATGTACAGCTAATGGGCAATTAGTTGCTCTAGTTTTTGGGGGCAGGTAGGTCCTTAAACATACGGAATCAAATCCAAGCTGGTTTGAGTTATTATTCCTTTTAGTTTACGTTTAAACTAAAGTATATAATAGTTACTATTCCTTTATATAACAGTTACTTTAAAAAAGTGATAATACAAGGTGCCAAATTATACAAGGTTGCCATTATAAAAGGATAGCATTGGTTTACGTATAACTGAAGATCAGAACTGCTTTAAGGCTTATCAAGAAATGCTCATACCTAGTCATGAAAGTTCAATGATATGAACAATTTTTGATCCCATCATGGAGTTTTCTCCGGCAGGCCAGATGTGGGATCTTAGAAAGAGGTTGCTTTTTATTAGCAATTACTTGAGTTCAAATTCCTGTAAGTTTGCACGGAGAGCCCTGTCTTGTTATCAGTGGTGTTGTAAAACAAGGTTCTTTTTGATACATTCATATATTTTTTCAGCAAAGTAGCACAAATAATGTAAAATCGGGCCTTCTTTTCAGCAAAAATATTAAGCTAATAATATTTTACAACTAGTTTAATTAAATATAATGCTTTGTGTTTAATGCAAGCTTCTGTTTTGCAGGAACCTGATACTGATGCTGTATGTGAAAACATCACAAAGAAAGCAGATGAAAAGCTAGCAGAGATAGAACCCAAACCAACTGGTCAACATTCACATCATCACAACCTGCACAGAAACAGACACCACCACCATCATGAGGGCAGTCGTCATTCCAAAAATGGGAACCATGAGGCTCCTTCTGAAATTCAAAGACGTCATCCTCATGGTGGTCGGCGTCATAGAGTTTTTGGCCGTAACAGACACAATCAGACAGGCAGTCAAGAGCTGGTAGATACTGCTCCTCCAGGAGAAGGTGTAGAAACTGCACAAGATAAAAAGCTATGAAAAAAGGGGAAAACCATCTGTAAAAACCAGTTAAGTTGAAACTGGCAGACAGCATCAGACTCGACTTCTAGTAGCTGATGCTGTCATTGTCGACACCTTTTGTTTGAAGAACTAGGGAATTCTGTCACTTGACAGTGTCGCGGAGCACTTCCAAACTCCTGCAGGTGACACGGTCAGCTGTCAGCAGAAGACATCACTGAATCTTGACAGTGACGTCTGCTCGCTGCTGCCTGACAGTCGCCAGCAGCAGGAGCAAGTGAAACCAGTGACACCTGACAGTGAGAGGAAAAGGCAAGAAACTGAGCCTGAAAAACAAACTAAGCACCACCTTAAAAAAATGCAAGGGATTCCTAATACCTAAATTCATAGAGTTGTGAGAGTAGAAAAATTAACATATTAAGTGTTTTTATTGCCCCCTGTTAAAAATTATACTAGAGAGAGGTGTGTAGAGTTAAAATATTATAAAGAAACAGAGGTTCAGAGCAGTGCTCATAGAATTACACAATACCTGTCAAATCCCATCAGTGAAAAGCTTCATAATTTCAAGGAATTTAATTTGCCTGCTGTTTGTTTTTCAGTTGCAGTGGAAAGGTGTCTTGATTAATTTGTCTTTCTTGTTTCTCTTCTAACATTCTGCTTGCATTTGTGAGGACGGGAGCATAAACTATGACCTAGGGGCTCCTGATCTGATGTTTTGCAGTCAAGAACAGAAGATAACCAAAAAAAGGACATTTTAATCTTTTTTTTATTAAGAAAATGGAATATATTCCAAATCTTATTTTTTCTTGTAACCTGGGGATACACATTATGTATGAGAAAAGGTTGTTCTTTAGCAACATGCCAAAAAACTGTTTATCTCAAACTTAAGATACATGCACTAACTGCATTATTTCAAACTAACAGATCAATATGCTTAACTTTTGTGGCTTAGATACAGTATCAGGATCCATTAACACTTAATATAACAGTTTAGAAATTCAACCAACTTGGTGAGATCATGCCTAAAATGAAAAACAGTGTTAACAACACTTCATGCAGAATCAGTAACAGTATCAAAAATAGGAGAGACAGGACAAATTTAATCCTGGCTTAATGTTTATCTTCATTTATAACAGTGCTGAATTTGATAAATATGTCTTGATTGGTAAGATAATACACCACGTAACCTTGTATAACTTCTCTGTCTGTAGCTTAGCATTCCAAACCTTTGATTAACTGAGTTGAAGTAAAAATACAGTTTGAAGGATTCTGGGATGAAGAAGACATTAGTCAAGAAAGGAAAACTGCTCTGAAAGTGTACACGATAATTAATGATGGTTTAATAGGGAAATTATTACTCCTGTGAAACCTGAATCTTCTTACTGTGAATGCTGATGAGCAAGAAAGTAGCCCTGAATATACACAGAATGGCTCTGGAATATCTGACAAGTCTTTTCAATAAAAATAATACTCAGCATTTCTTCATATATTGTTTTTACTTCTATGTGAACACTTTGAAATACACTGGGCTTACTTCTCATTATCTGTAGTTCTGAAATATGTCATGTCATTTACTCAGAATTGCCTCTGTTTGAAGTGCTGCTCTTGCTCTGTAAGAAGACGTTTCTCTAATTCTTTTATGGTGTTTCGGAGACGTTCAAGTTCTTGGTTTTTCTCCTCCTGGAAATTTTGCAGCTTCTGTAAAAATGCAAGCAAAGGCTTCATTGTTAAACATCACACAGAATTATGTGCCAACACAATAAGCTATTACTAATGAGAAATATTCTAGTAAGAATATTTTTCTAACTATTTTGTGTCACAAAACTACAAAGCTGACATGCCCAAAATCCTATTTTTTGTGACATCCCAAGGCCCCAAGCCTACAAAAACCAACAATGCACATATGTAATTTAAAGCGTAATAATTTATGTTAGTTCTATCTTAAGTTCCCCGGTTAACAATTTTGTACCCACTTCATGTATGGGCTTTTGCTGTTCAGCTTTATCAACATTGGTGCAAAGACAGGGAACCAGTTGTCTAGAGGTGGGAAGGAATGTAGAGAGTAAGATGGACATGAAACTGCACACCCCCCAGCTCCCCAATCCCCAAAGTTCTGTTGCAGAAGAAACACAGTAAAACCACAGGGAGCTGCTGTTTCAAACAGGCTCTAACAGTGTTTAGTATCTGCAGACTATATATACTTAAACCCACGTACTCTTCTATAGATACTTCGTGGAAAGGCAGAAGATTCCCAAAATGATCTTTTTCTACCCTGAACTGTTGCCAGTTTAGCATTGAACTGAAAGAATCAAGAAAAGCAAAACATTAAATACTAACAGAAAAAAAAGTATGTTAAATAATACAAATATAATTCTAACTTTTTTTTTTAAAATTGGATTTTGTATATGAAAGCTATCTACTATTTAATATGAGGACAATGAAGCTAATTCAGTTTATTTAAAGAAGAATGCAATTACAAGTTATGTTTCTTTGAAAAATACCTCAAAATATTGCAAAAAGTAAATAGTACAGATACAATAAAAACTAAACACATTTAGACAAGCAAGATGATTACTAAAACATTTGAAGTCTCCACAACTGCATGTCTGCAGGAGAAAGTACAAAGGATGCTAAATCCTAAAAACCTGCAACCATCACCTTTCCCTCATCGTCCTAAGGAAAACTCAGCCCAAACACTGTAACACCTTTTTTCTTTTTTGATATGCAAAAGGTTTGAAGTACTTCCTTTATTGTTTCTGTAATGACAGTGGCTTAAAGTCTGAGCCATGAAATATGTGTTAAATTCTGTGACTCAAATCACCACAGGATTAGAAGTCTTTAAGCTCCTGGAAGTTTATATAAAAAGATATCTTTCCAGCATCCAGAAGTTAAAAAGAAAAAAAATAAGCAAAACATTTTTGGATAGCTCAAAACCTAGCAAAATTTTCAAAATTATTTAACACAGGAAAACTGCAAACTTCACTCTCCCTCTATAGCAGGCAGAACTCGATTCCTCAGCAGAAGCAACTCAGATACTCAGATTATGGAAGGGAGCACATGCCACTGAGCTTTGTAAAGACAATCTTTTTTGAAATTTCCCAGATACCATCATATTACTTTGTTAAGTACTAATTACTATTTTTCACAACACAGTATCTTCTAGGTTTACCCAAAGCCCAACTGATCTTAACTCAGCTTTGTAATGTGTACCTCTATCTGCAGTTTAATGATTTCTTTCTGCTTCTCTTCATTTTGAATTCTCAGCTGTCTAGTTATCTCTTGTGTTTCCAGGTCTTTTTTCTCTCTCTCTTCTTTATACTCCCTTTCTTTTGCTTCAACTAGTAACACAGTAACAACAAATATGATGATTACAGAAGACGTTTAGATGGAAAAATGACATAATTTCCCAAATATTAAAATTTAATGAATAGCGGATCAGCATTTCACAGAAAAACAATTTAATTCAAGCAAAGAACATATGAAAACCACTCTGTCCCATCTCAGTAAGATGAAGTCTCTTTGAAGAAGCATCATATTTTGCAAAGAGTTTGACTTTCTTCAGTTCTGTGGATCAGCAAAAAATCCTGCTCTTCAAGGCTATGTCAGTAACAGGAAAAATTAATATTGAAATGATTTTTTTTCTTGTTGCAGTATTATTTATTTGTGAAAATGAGCATAGCTCATTTTCTCATATGCTCATACTTCCCTGAGCATAGCTGGAACACTCTAATTGCAGTCCAGCTAATAGTTCAAAGCAATAGTTCAAATTAAACCAAACTTTAATTCCTGTAGATTTTTAGGTCCAAATTCCCATTGTCTGTTCTACCTGTCTGGGAATTTCTGCTTGTCTTGTGTTGTTGTACTATTGCCTCATTGCCACTGACTGCTCTTGAGGTAAGATAAATTTCAGTTAAACACTACCCATCTTTAGCTTTCTTATTTCCATGATGAAGCAGAACTTGTACTTTTCCTAGGTGAAGTTGTAGCTCCTACAGGTTACAACATTTTTCACCAAATGCCATAGCATTCAGTTCTCAGAGAACTTACTTTTTTCCATCATATTGCAATTCAGCTTCATTATTTCTGATTTGTGGTCTTCCTCTTTGGTTTTAATTTCCTTCATAAGTTTCTCAATCTGACCTTTATATTCCTGAGAATGTAAAAGGCTTCATAAAAATACTGAGTTTTCTGTGCTCTCAGTCTTCTCTGAAGCACAACATTCATGTGAAATGTACAATACCCTAATTCAGTATGTGCTTTATCCTCCATCTAGCAAATTCAGAATGCCCAATTACTTCTCACACAATCTGGCTGAAGTCCACAGACAACAAATATAGCACACTTCTTTGTATTGCAGCTATCAGTTAATATAAAATCAGAAACTGTACTCATTAGGAGAACAGACAAATGGAGAAGCAACATTTCTTTCCCCAAGGATCTGATACAGTGCTGCAGTTAGGTAAGTGATACAGTTTTATATTTGTGGATATTTGACTGTAAGACTGTATAACAAAAACCATATTTAAAGTATGAATTTTCTTAGTATTGCTTATCCCAAGGATTTCACTGCTTCATACTATCAGCAGTACAAAACTCAGTGATATCAGTAGCAGCGATGCTGGTGCCACTGATGCTCAAGTAGAAGAGTTGGAGCACGCCTATTGTTAAGTTTGCTCCAATTACTACTCCAGAATTATCAAGGAACTGGCAGTAGCTGCCAGTGCAGAAGTACTTACTCCAAAACTCTTGTCAGAGCCTTTTGACAAGGTAGGTAGCCACCCACCAGAGCAATGCTCAAAAACACTCAGAAAGGCAGTTACTGATCAGTGGTAATAGCATATGTGGACATAGTCAAGTAAGTGCCTTCAGGACATCACTAGGAAGTTTCGCCATGCCATACATCTGTATAATGCACAGAATCATAGTTTTCTCACATCAGTCAGAAGGTGTTACTTATTTTATTCTCAAGCTGTCAAGATGCCACTTTTCTTGGTATAAAAATTTAATTTTAACTCAGTTAGTACAAACACAGGCAAAGAAAATCAGCAGTGGGATTCCCAATCCTATCGAGGTAACAGATCTGCAATCTTAGCACAGAGAACTAACACAAATAGTGACTAGCGCTGCTGGTGTTACCTCCTTTCCAAAAATGAATGGCATAGATAAAAAGTAGAAAGATGGCAAATGGAATTTATTATGACATACAGATAAAAAGTACAGACCCATTATCTTTGTAGCATTTACTCTAAAAGAAATTATAGTCAAAATTCAGACAGTTCATGATTCTCTCGCAGTACAGCAGTCATTGTGAATATCAAAATCTTAGTTCCACATAAAAATATAGTCTTATTCAACAGATTAGATTTTTGAATGAATTTAGCTGAATTTGAAGCTAAATACAGGGGAAAAAAAAAAAGTGCAACTTAGATTGAGCCAAAATTTTCAGCACTTAGTTCTGACCTCTTAGTCTCTCTAACACATTCTCATATTGGTATTTCATGAGAACAACTCTTCTCTTTTTACACATGATAAATGTTAGAAGAAATGCAACAATAATGGTATGAGTAGCAAACCCAAGAATATAAAGGTATATGAACTGTTAACTCAGACATAAACAAATATGCCTCTACATACAGAATGATCACTTGCGATGTACCTGTTCACAAGTCCTTAGTTTCTCTTCCAAGATGTGAATGGTACCCTTTAGTCTATCATTCTCATCTATGTAAGTAAAAAATTATATGATGCACTAAGAAGTACATTTTGACAGTATTATTAGCAAGAAAGCAGAATAAGGAAATTAATTCAATTTTTTGACTTTTCTTACCTTTAAGAAACTTTTTTTTAGACATGCTAATCATCATTTACAGTACTACAGTCTCCATATTCTTCTTTAACAAGAAAATTAATAGTTAATCATAATACTTGCCTGGTGTTACTATATTGAACTGTCTTTAGCCTTCTGATAACTATTGCATTCGAGAAAATCTAGATGCAATTTTTTTTGGCTTAGAAAATAAAAGATTATTACCATGCTACAACAGTTTTGAACTGGAAGGTGCAACTTTTTAAGTACTTGTTTCCCCAAAACTAACATTAGTATCTTAAACATAGAATTTAGAAAAAGCAAATTATTCTTTTTTATTATTATTAAATGTGCCTCTGAGTATTAAAAGCAGCCATATACTTCAAATTTTTAGAGTATTATTAATATTTATGCCTATATGCCTTGAAAGCACAATGGGTATAAAATAAACTACATGGTATAGATAACAGCTACATTTTAATTACATTCCACTGAGGATTAAGACTTTTTGTTTTAACCAAAAGCACAATGGGTATAAAATTAACTACATGGTACAGATAACAGCTACATTTTAATTACATTCCACTGAGGATTAAGCCTTTTTTTTTTAACCAAGTGATAAAAACTATGCATAACCATTTCAATACACTACAGTCTAACAGCTGAATGAGAACATCTCACTTTTTGCAAAACTGCCTGTGGTATGCTGAAGTAAATTTAAAGGCCAACTATTAATTAAAAAACCCTGAGGCAGAACTTCTTTTACACGTGGATTCTAAATAGGATAATAGCAACAGACATTCATTAAGCACCACAGACCACCAAAGTCTGCACAAGACTGATTTTAGGTAACTTTTTTCCCCCCTTTCTGCTTGGCTGTCTGTGAGTTTCTCTCTCTAAAAAAGAACAGGAAACAATAAAAAATTAAATACCTGCTCATTCAAATTTACGGTACAACATATATGTAGAAAAAGTTTTGCTTTTACCTTTCACATCACACTGTTTTTCAATGGTTTGTGTTAAACCCTTCATCACATTCTGTAGAGTAGCACATTCTAAAACAAATTAAAAATCCAGTATTTTTAAATAATTACTTCAAAATTTAAATTTTACATTTTGTTTATAAACTTTTCTCAAACATTTTATAATCATCTTGATTGAATATTAGTCTAGGTCTTCTTACTGACTACAGAAATAAACTAATATTATTACTACATGGTTACTGCTTAAATTTAGCTTTTAGTATATAAGAGATTAATAACAATTATGTCAAGCAATATGAACAATTTCATAAAGCTATTACATTTTTGCTTCTAGCCAGAAAACAGAGATGTTACTGTTTTCTGGGCAATAATGGAAGTCTTTTATATTAGCATTTCAGCAATTTGATGTAATTAATGAAACTCCGCTTTTCATGCAGCAGAGTGTTAGCCAGCTCTATTTTCCCGGTCCATACTTTCAAAAAACCAGTAGAGGGAGCACAAACAGCACAGAAACATTGCCCGTCCTCAGTCCTGCGCTGATCCGAAAAGCATTTGTGGAAAAACCCTAATCGAAGGCAGAAGCGGTACTTAGCATGCCCATTTGCACCAACTAGTTTTGCACTGTACACACTGCAAATTCCCTCCCCCAGATTTGAAAAAGTATAGAAATAAACCCGAATGCTTGCAATTCATGGACAAAGTCGAAAGACACCGATGCATTTCAGTAAACAATAAGACAGCAGCTACTCTTACAGTGAGTCACAGCTATTTAAGTGCAAACCACTCATTTATATCTGCTTATCTTTCTTATCTTTAAAGGATGTATCCTGGAAAATCCCTTATGTGATTCCAGTTGTGACTGGGAAAGAATACTGGGAACCCACAAGTTTTTCTTGCCTACATTAAGGAAGAAAATCAACATTTTTCTAAATGGTTGCAGCTTTGTGGGCCACTGGCATAGCATCTGTTAGGGATTCCATGTGGCTCCTTTCCTGTAAAGAATACTGTTTATATGCAGAAAGACTGAACAGCCTAAGGTGCTCTTCTTCCCTGTTTAATAATTATAATTTATTGCAGCTTCTTCTGTCTGCATTTGTAACTGAAGCTATTGGCTTCTTTTAAAGAAAATTACACCAAGCACTTTGTCCTTTAACACCTCTGAAACACTAAGTCAAGAAATATGCTGTCCTAAGGATGCTAAGTAGAGCCACCTTAAGTACTCATAGACAATAATGTGATTGGTTTCTTTTTACAACTACAGTAGATTTAGTTCAGAATTGTAGCCTGCACCACAAGAGTCCATTCAGTCATCAGAGACAAAGTTCAGGGGCAGAAGACAAGAATTGAAGGCTTGTGTCTGTCTCAAGCCCATCTGCAGTGATTCACCCTAAACAACTGCGGTTCTGAGTCTCACCTTTGTTTAGCAAAGAATGTGTCAAGTTAAAATAAAGCTGTCAGGGTCCTATTGGAGAAAAACCCCCGTGCTGGACCCTGTTTCAGTTCATGATCCTAATAGTGAGATTAAGACGCAAACGAGGTCAAGTACCATAATCAGACAATTTATTACAAATTTCAAAAAGACAGTTATTGTCAAAAAGAGGGAAATTATTGTAATAAAGGGGACAGTGGTAAGACAGGTTGGAAAACAGGCAGGAAATGAAGTAAGAATTCAGGGTGCACAGAGAGCGAGAGAGAGGTAGACAGTCACCACTGTGGATCCAGCGGTGTCCTGGGGATCTGTTGTCTTTGGGGGTGGGAGTTCTTCAGGGTTCGTAGTCTTGTAGTATTAGAGCAAAGTGTCCCCCAAGAGTCCGTTGGCAGCGGTTGTCCTTGTGGAGGCATCCTTCTGGAGTCCCCTTGAAGGTACGCCGTGGAGTGTGTCTCGGGGAGATGCCCTCATGGCGATGTCTCCTGGAGGGTGTCCCCCAGGGTCTGTAGTAGTGACCGGCAGAAAGTATCCTCACGGAGGTGTCCTTCTGGAGTCATCCTCATGGCAGTGGCTCCCCGGTGATGTCCTTTTCCCTTTTGTAAAGAGTTGGGGGAGTAGCACTGCTCTTCATGTCATGTATTACACGTTCCTGGTGAACCAGTTTCCCTGGTCTTGCAGCCAGCTTTTCAACTGTGATACATGCACACACACACACACACACACACGTACGTCTGCAGCAATTCTTGGGATAATGCACAGCAATTCCTCACACCAGTCCTCAAGGTAATGGACTGAAGAGTCTTACCAGCTCTTTCTCATTTATTGCTCTGGCAATAGATGGTGGAGTCCCATTTCAGTTCCTTGCACCAATCCTTGAGGTAATGGAAGGAAGAGTCTTAACTCCTCTCACCCTTCTCCTAGGCAATGGATGGAAGAGTCTTAACTCCTCCCACCCATCTCTGAGACAATGGTCGGTGGAGTCCCATTTCAACTCCTCACACCAATCCTTGAGGTAATGGAAGGAAGAATCTTAGCTTCTACCAATCCGAGAAAATGGACACTGGATTCTGATTTCGGCTCAATCTCCCACAAAAGCTCATTTATGACCATTTAGAACATGCATACATTTGCCCAGTTGCTCATCTTTTCTCATCTTATCTTTGGTTCAAGAGTTTCACTCTCCTCCCTCCCTTGAGTTTTAGAATTTTTCTTTCTTCCTTGAATTTCCTTCAGAATTCTTAGTCTCCTTTTACCTTAAACAGTTCTAGAGAGAAACTTCCCGCAATCAGGAATATCACGGGGTCCTCAGGTTCTTACTTATGCTTGTTGGAGACTTTCCAGGGTGCTATTTCTGTTTCTCATACTAACAAAGAGTTCTTAGCCAGGATAAAATTCCACCCAACCACCACCAGCAGTCACAAACCCCTCAGGATAGACAGAACAGCTTTTCCTGCTATAATGCCCTTTCACTCTGCTCCTCTGCTGTAAGTAGCATGTTTATCTGGAATTGTATGCATCCAGTTCAAAATGAGAAAAATTGCAAATCCAAAATGTTCTATAAGTAGGTACTATAATTTATAATCACTACACCAACCATAACGTCCTTTTGAAATACTTTTAACATTACGGTCACTGCTGATCTCCTGTAAAATGGGAACTGTTTACCTCAAGATTCCTCTGACAGCGTCTGCTGCTGAATATGGCAATTTTCTGCCCAAAATGTTTTGTTAATATTTGCTTTCTGATCACCATTCATGAACACAATTAAAAACCACAAACTTGTGAACACTTCATGACATGATACTTGAAGTGTTTGCCTTATTGGTAAGCACATTAACCTAACAAAACAGCCACAATAACTGTCTTCTAAATGCATTCTATCCCTTTGGCATCTCTTACTTACCTTTCACTTTCTAAAGTAAAAGGGGACACCTCATGGATGTTCCATCTATTTCAAGTTCCTGCTTTTTGCTTTGTTTTGTTACTGCTACTAACAGCTCTGCATTCTCTCTTCCTCATTGACCAGAATCCTTGCATTCCAATAAATCTGCCTCATATCTACATATGTACTAATTTGTACAACTACTATGACTTCAATATTATTGAGATTTAGTTTTTCTTGACTATCCCTGCTGCTAAAACTTTAATTTTTCATGCTGATTGTTCTGCTGCTTCTCTCTTGGACTTCGGCCATTCACATTTTTTTTTCCAATCATGTGTTTCAAAGCAGATCCTGAGGTCATTCTCTTCAGCTGTATCTGTGTAACTAACTCCACAAAGCATTTCACTCTTACCTCATCAAAGGGAGGCACTACTATTTACAAAGCTGCAATCTCTCTCCTGACTTTATAGCATTTTCAGTCTATCCTAGTCAGAGTGCAGCAAGAGAACATAATGAGAATCCTTGTGTAAGATAAACCGTTGCAGTTGATATAGTTTTAGGTCCTTATGACCTTATTACAAAATAAGTGTAAGAAAAACAGGATGTGTAGATAAAGAGTATCTGAAACTAGCAGATGGGCTGCAGCTAAGCTACCTAATAAGCAGAAGGACAGGATGATTGTATCTTCAGTGTTACTGAACCAATTAAGCTGCTGTAAGCATTATTTACTACATGTGCTTCAAAGACTGACAGAAGTAATGAAGATTGTTGGAAGAAGTAAACGACCCCCAAAGACCCCTACATTTTTGTATGCATGCAGGGAAACTTTCTAAAAGACTGATGTAATACATAGGTAGCCTCACGAATATGCATGTATGTACGTAATGAATATGTATGCTTAGTGACTATATAAGGGCAGCTTGTTAGCAATTTGGAGAGACACGCTAGGAGGAGCTATCCCCCGTGTCTCCCAGTGCCGCAATAAGGAAAGCCTGCTTGCCAACTTAAACTTTGTCGGCCAGTTCCCCGAGTTTTCTCCAAAACACTTTGTAGCATTTTGAGTCCATCCTATTTGCACAATCCTTGTTTTAGTCAACACAGCTGCTCTGATTTCCTGAGTTGTCTCTTTCACTTTTCTGCTATCTTTTATCCCACAGAGTTTCTGTTGAAGAAAGATTTGTTGTCCAACTTTTCCTTTCCTTTTGAAAATCTATACTGTATAATCCCGCTCCTCTCTTGTTTTTGTCAATAATGAAACTTCTCACTCTGTTTCTGAATGACTGTCCTGCATTGTCTTTTGTGCTTAATAGAGAAACAAATGGCTTTAATGAATCAAACCAAAGTTCAACCCAGTTCATTATCCCACTTCACAATGCCCAGTAGAAGATACTTCAGAAAAGAAGACAAAAGCTGGATAATCGTTACCCTTAATCTATTCGGACAGTTTCACAAAAAATAGGGGAGACCTGAGTGAGAGGTACTGTCATTATGTTTAACAGAGATATTAAGCTTTGATAAATGTTTTTTTTAAATCTTTTTGGACTAATCTATACTTCTTTTATCCACAAGCTACTGTGGAAATGATTTAAAAATTTTATTTTGTTATATGGAAAAGTTCCTCCTTTTGTTTGCTTTAAATCAATGAACAAGTTCTCTTATTAAACAGTGACTATTCATTTCCTAGTCACTTTATGTTCATAATTTTACAGCTGTAGGTTGTACCAGCTTTATTCTTTTTCTTTAAGCTAAAAAGGACTCGGTCAATTTAAGCCTTTCTTCAGTGATGTTCCAAAACTGTGACCGAACCTGTGAGCTGAGTGCATTCTGCCTTCCACATCTCCTGGGTGTTGGGCTGGGCTCAAGGCCAACTTAGAGTATCTTTGGTGCCCTTGAAAAAAGGTTTTTGAAAAAAACTGGTAGAAGACTCAGAAGGGGCTGTCCTCCTTGCCCTGGGTGCTGCTGTTAAGCTAAGGCTTTTGCCTTTGGCCTACCTTTATCTATGGCACAGTTGTGTTGCAGCGATCGACATACCATGTACACTAGAGCCTGCTCATGACCTAGAGAGTGACTTCATGGCTTGCCTCATTACTAGGGACCTGATAGTGATCACTAGACAGTGTCTGGCCCCTGTTACTATTTCTGAACCTGATCCTGACTCACCCTCCTGTCTTGACCTTGGACCTGTTCCATCACTACATACTTGTTTGGTAATGCAGACTTCTGGTTGACCCTGACAGCCCTCACCTGGGCCAGCCCTGCACGGGTTCAGTGGGAATGAATCTCGGCTCATGAAATCCCTGCTTCTGTGGGCCTTGTTACATGACTGGTTCCTGATTGCTGGTCCCCTGCTCCTCCCTGACAATACCAAACCTTGCCACTTTCTCTGTTATCTTTTCCATCTTTTCTGGCATGTCCATTTTGAAACATCCAGACCAGAACTTTACATGAAAATCACAGACTTCACAAGGACATGATGTGCATTTCTCTACTTCTTCGATAAGCTTGCCTAGCACTGTATCTGCTTCTTTGACCACTTACATTTTTAGAGAACTATCCAGAAACGCACCAATATCTCTTCCCTGAAAAGTAGCCAACTAGGGCCTACCACTCTTTGCACAAAATACCTCCCATAAGCACTGCTACTGGTTTTCCATTCCCCTTTTTATCACTCATCATTGTGTACCAGATACTTGGTGCAACGGAACTGATCGGCATCATAAGCAAACTTCACTTACTTAATAGCTTTTCCAATTAATTTCTAATTATGATAAATTATTTAAGTCCCAGCACATCTCTAGGTGAAACCAACTGGCAATCTCACTCCAGCATGAAACTAAGTTTTATTGTTACCCTGTTTCCTAACTTTTAGCAAGTAGACTTGTCAGAGACCAAAGTTCTACCAAAAGATGTATCTTTCAGCAAGTCCATAAATTAGAGAAGAATAAGCACAACCACAAATGTATGCTAAGTACTAGATATTATTTCTCTTTTCAAATCCTTATCTGAAAAGATATACTTCTAGAATAACAAAAATAAAAATCCTCCTTTATTTGGCAAGATTATAATACATCATTTTTATTATGATGTATAGGCTTATAATTTCCACCTTTGAAACAGTAAATGCCATATGCTTATTTCATTATGAACAGTTTGAATTCTCTTACTATTAATACAAACTGTTACTACCATTCACTACTATTTAGCACCATAATGACATCTGCTATACAAAGCAAAATAGAGCCCCAGCTGATCGTGTTAAAGCTGATAGTAACACAAGTGCAGCCTGTGGAATAAACTTACAACCGTGATATCGACTTAATTGAAATCAGCCTTACAGGACTATATACAATTCTTTACACTTCACAACTGGAAATGAGATAAAATCTTGACAGTGACATTAAAAACACAAAACAGGCTGTTGCATTGTTTAATCTGAGCTCTTCAGAGATTAAATCTCACACAGATAGAAAGTAAAATCAGTTGGGCCAGTTTTATAGTCCTCTAGAGATTAAGCATTAGGCAGAAGACATTGAGATTCCACCAACACCCAATGTCCTTACATAATCAGTTTAAGTGAATGAAATTCAGAAAGGAATACTAAACCTTCAATATACCAGTCAACATGGTACCAGGAAAATATAATCCCAGACAATCTGGACTACTGGATTGTCCTTAAGCAAACCAAGTCACACAAACTACTAAGAAACATAATTCTTTGTGTTACCTCAGAGCAACAGCTGCACCAGCCTTACATGCCATCTCCAATTTCAGGCAATCTGACATTTCAGAGGGAAGCAAATTATGCATCCAAGAATGCAACTGGCTCATTTCTCACTGGGCAAAACACTTCTGGTGACCAGGTAGAACATAACATATCATCTTGATACCATTAGAACAACTCAGCTGGAGGCACGATAGTGTCAGTCCTGACCTTATTTTTCCCAAATGTTGGCCCTATTGCTCTACACAGACATCTGAGCTGCTTGCAGATTAACCCAACTCACAGACTAGCATTTGAAGTAAAACTGCTGATGATAGTTTGCTTAAAAATACTGCCTTTGTAAATTGTGGAAGCTCACTAGAAGCTCAAGAGTCCTCCATGAATGGGAAAGGCAAAAAGTCAAAAAAAAAATACAGAAGGAAAGTTTTTATCGCATAGGTACTGCATGCACTCAAAAATCTCTTTAAGTGGATGGATATTAACATCAGGTGGAAACTAGTAACTTTAATGCAGTTCTCAAGATATGTTCACGGGTTAAAGTTATCTGGTTTATGCAAATGACATGGATTCTATTGCATGAACCAGGATTAAGTATTACTGGTTTTCACACAGCATCTTAGATCCTTGCTACTTTATTTTTGTGTTTTGTATGGCTGAAAAGAATGGAATTTCCGGAATATATGCAAAAACCATACAGTTTTTTACAAAATAACTTACCCTCTCTTACTGACTCTTCCTTTGATTGGCTTAATGCTAACAATCTGTTACATTTTTCCAGCTTA
Organism: Psittacus erithacus; assembly: GCA_009867235.2. Classification (NCBI taxonomy): domain Eukaryota; kingdom Metazoa; phylum Chordata; class Aves; order Psittaciformes; family Psittacidae; genus Psittacus; species Psittacus erithacus. Next base: position 65,298 of record WYDI02005767.1, read on the forward strand.
AAAACCAGTAGGTTATTTACATCATTAACTTCTGTTATCTTCTAGAAAATACGAAAAAAATTATACTAGTTATACAAATGATACAATATCTTCAAAGTTTTAAATCTTGAGTTTTACATTAACATAAAATTTAACAATTTTGCAGCATTGCAGTCACAAACTTACTTCATTGGCCATTCTGGAAACTCTGTTATACAGAAGAATGATGCTCGACTTGAGAACCTGTGTTATTAAGAGTTTACTCTTTAGAACTAAGAATGCCAACTCACATCACTAGTTATAAACTGATATATTCTCAATTCCATAGTCCAATCTGGATGAACCCCTGGCAAGGTTCTTTTTACTGCTTTGCATATGAAGCTGTCAGTGCTTTAACTCAGCACCAACATAAGTAATGAGGGTGAATGGGAACTGGTATATTTTTTCCATGAGAAATGCAAAATTTATTTCAGATGCCCCTTTTATATTATCTCTAGCATGGATCAGGAAATAAGCAGAGAGCTGGCCAGCCTGGGTCTAACAAGAAATACAGTACTGATTTTCCTCAGTAGATCAATCTTTTCAGAACTTATAAAATAAAAATAGCTCAATGCATACGGAATAAAAGAACAGATGTCGTTGCAGTGACATTTTTCAAGAACAAAGAATAATTTCTGACACAGTAGTCCAGCTGTTATCGCTTACCTCCATAACAGTACTGTTATCTCCAATAACAATACTGTTATCTCCAATAGCAGCTTCTGAGACAAGGGGACACTTCCATGCTTTTCATGAGAAGCCCAAATCAGCCTCTGCATCTTAAAATTCTAGCACAGAAACAAAGGCTTCTCTGACTCCACAAGAAACCATTCATAACTGAAATACAGTCAATACAAACACTCTGAAGGCAATACTACAAGACGTTATGATAAAAGAACAAGCTGATACCACTCAGAAATAATTTCACTCAAAAAGCTTATGAAAGTGTCACAGAATATTTATAGTTAGCCATTTCAACATTTTTTGCCTTCTACACCTACCTTCTCTATCTCTGAGATGTTATCTAAAAGTTTATCAAGGTTGACCACACTGATTCTTTTTGTAGGTTCTTCAGGCTTGTGACTCATTTTTTTCCTGGACCAGTGATCACTGTATAGATGAAAAATAGATCTGTGAATTCATACACTTCTTATTCACATGATGTCAAAAGATTTCATGTGCGCAAATGTGATTAGAATAACATTTTTTTTTTTAAATTAAAACTTTTAAACGTAAAACTTTTAAAGTGTAATTTTTTAAAAAATAAGTTTTTTGCATGTGTAGCTTAACTCGAACCTAAGATCTTGCATTTTTAGAAAACATAATGAATATCATGAAGTACAAGGAATATCTACCAAACTGAAAGATGATACAGATGAACTGGGAATTTTTTTCTGTAATCAAAAAATAAACCTGAATCCACTTCCATAGTGGATGCAATTTTGCACAAATATATCAGTGGTGTGCACATAGGATGCTTTTAAAACATGTGACTAATTTCTCTTTAGATACCCTATTAAAACAGATTTGTCTTCCTGCCCTCACTTTAAATCAATAGAAAAAATTACTTGTTCTCTACTGTGCATAATTTGTTGGCAATGGATGAAATTTTGTCAAGTTTGATTAACTTCAAAAATGTTTCTTAAGCAAATAAGATTTCACCAGGCAAACACTGATGCAGGATCTTTCATCTGTGTAGATTCTTTAATACTTAACTACTCAGGTTTCAAGTTACTTACACGTTTTCTTAGAAACAGTTTGCATTAATCCCAGTGATGAGACACTGCAGCACAAAAATCTAACCATACAAGTAAAAGGCCGAAATTTTTGAAAAGCACCCATATATTCCAGATAAATTCCTATTTTTAGCAGACATTCTACTCACAGAATCTTCAACATATATTTGTAAGATGGATCTGAAAGACACAGTGTGAATCCTTCTAAGAATATTGAAACTATCTCTAAACATCAGGCTCCATGAAGCAAAAAAAACAATGCCACATAAACCATGTATACCAGATAAAATCATCACTTCTATGTGGTAGTGTATGAACTGCTCTTTTACTAATAAGAAAAAGCAATGAGAGAGATGGAGCAGAAGAAAGTGTGCACTACCCAGAAACTGAATGGGTTTCCAGGCTGAAATGCTTAAAGTTAGGAGGAAACAGATCTGTAAATAAACAACTACTAAGCAGGAACCAAAATTACATAACTGAATCCTTTTCTTAGTCAGTCAATATTTATAAGTCTTCATGTGTACATAACTTTTTCACCAAAGCAGTAATATGAAGATATCAGTTCTGTGTGTTTAATACTATTTTTCTCTTGTATCCACTGTTTCCCCAGAGTGATTAAAACTAATTCATTAGATAAAGCTATCTTTTTTTTAACTGAAAATTTTTAAGAATGTAACATTCAAGAACTCACATTTTTAAGTTACTTTTTTACAAAGTTAGCAATCTTACTGACTTTTGTTATTGCAATACAATGACTTTTGTTAAAGTGTATTTTAAAATATTCAGTACATTCAATTCTGCAAAACAGTTACATATCTTAATATTCTATGAATTGATAAATTATCTAATCTATTCTTCACACTATAAATACCAAGCCCTGACCTTTCCAGTCATTTTCATGGTCAGTATGTGGTCTGTCAATCACCATTTCTTTTTGTCATGCTCTTTACCCTCTAAATTCTGACAGGGTATTGGAGCTGCCATGTTGCATGATGTTTTATGTATTTCCTAGTTCCATGGCATCACTTGTTTTCTCAGAAGACAGAACTTTAGGCAACAGTACCAATTGCTGAAAACTCCTGTTGAGCTGTAACACTAAATCATGGAATCATAGAATGGTTTGAGTTGGAAAGTACCTTAAGATCATCTAGTTTCAATCCCCCTGCCACGGGCAGGGACACCTTCCACTAGATCAGGTGGCCCCAAGCCCCATCCAACCTGGCCTTGAACACTTCCAGGGATAGGGCATTCACAGCTTCTCTGAACAACCTGTTCTAGCGGCTCACCACCCTCACAGTAAAGAGCTTCTTCCTTATATCTAACCTAAATCTCCCCCGTTTTAAGTCTCAACCCATTACCCTTTGTGTTATCACTACAGTTCCTGATGGAGAGCCCAATACACTGGCCTATGAACGTTGATTTTCTTCCAGCAAGAAAATTAATCACTTTTATTTTTGTGTATATAATTATTGCATATATTTTCCAAAACTTTTTGCTAAGCCTCTCACACCTGCTTTGAACTATATTTATTTCTCTAGGGGGAAAATCAAAAGATTTAAAATGTACTTCTGCCTGTCATAAAATGGACACTTTTACTTAATCTTTCTTTAACCCCGTGCTGTCCATGCTCTTCAAGTAACCTCTCTTAAGTACTTTAGCTGATTACCTGATTTTGGAATTTAAGGTTTCATTTTTACTTCATTTAACAGTGAAACCTGTATTTATAACAAGAATGTTAGTAAACATTAATTTTTAACTATCTTAATCAAAAATCTTAATTATTCAATATCAGGCACTCCAACAGTTTCTGGACGCTATCCTTCTTTAAGACAGTTACCTCCGTTGATTATAACCCTGCATTAACTACTCTTCGAAGACCCTGGCACACTTAAAACATCGTTTGCACATCAAAGTTATTGCCACCCAAGTGGCACCTACTTGTGGGCCCCATCCATCCCCTCATCCGGTTTCACAGGCAGCCCCAACAGCAGAGCCATCAGCGGCACCGCAAACCCCACTGCCGGCGCCCAAGAAGCCCTGGAAACCTCCTTTCCCTCTCCCACTTCTGCAGTTAGCCTACAGACAGTGCCCGAAGTAACACCTTCTCACAGCCTCAGGAGCACCGCACGCCCGAAGTACTGCCAGTTTCTCTTCAGTGCGTTGGCATAACCGGCAGACAAAACACGACCCGTTACAGACCCACACAACCCCCCCTCAACGCCACAACGCGCCCACCGAAAGGCGGGAAATCATCCCAACGGAGCGTACCATTACCGACCGTGGCGGGGAGGGGAGCGGGGTAGCTCCCCCTGGCCAGCCGCTGGTGGGCTCCACCGCGCGTCCACGGCGGGGAGGGGAGCGGGGTAGCTCCCCCTGGCCAGCCGCTGGTGGGCTCCACCGCGCGTCCACGGTGGGACCTTGTTTGGGGACCTCGAGGCAGGAGCTTCAGAAGGCTGAGCTGAGGGGAAGCGGAGCGGGGTCGGTGGCGGTTCTCGGAGAGGCGTGGTGGGGGAGTTAGGGCAGTGCTCCCCGATGCTGCCCTGACACAGCTCCAAGGGCAGTGCAGCTGCTCCTCGCCTCACCAAAATACCCACACAAACCTCAAGTACCCCAGCGGAGCGCCTGTTGAGGCCCTGTTTTCACTCTTCTGTGTCGTACGTGATTTGTTTCATCAAATGGCTCCTCACATCGACATTAACCTCAGCTCAGGGGGGACCTCGTGTGTGAGTGAATGTTCCTTTGAACAGCAGCAAATAGGCACTGGATGGGAGCACTTCTGTGAGTGGTAGATCGATCAATTGATCGATTCCTTTTGTCTCAGGTTTCTCAGTATTTATAATGTGCATGTAACTATGACGACCAAGCTGTGATACTCTGTGGTCTATCCCTCCTTTTCCTGAGGGAAATTACCACAAAAGGCTTTTGAGAAAAGTTGCCAAGACATGGAACCATAGAGTCATACATTCAGTTAGATTGGAAAAGACCTTTAAAATGAGCAAGTCAACCATTAACCCAGGAGTCCTCCAAATCTGAAGTACTTAAAATGTACAGAGCTGGGTTTCTTCCCTCTATTGCTTTCCTTTCCAAATGTTCCATTTGCTGAAGTCAAGAAAACAGAGCAGCTTTGTAAGCATTATGCCATTTATGGAGGGAAGAACCATCCCTGGATCCTGTGCTGTCTCCAGGCTACCAGGTTGCTTTGTCTGTACCAGGGCAATGGGCTGGAGGTGGGGAACAGCAGGACCCAGTTCTCACCAGCCCACAAACAACAACCAAAGCAGCAAGAAGTGATTCTGAATCCCAAGGATGCAGAGCTGGAGGTCAGCACAACAAGCAGGACGCTGTCTGCTCGTGATGGGCGGTGTACGCAGATGCTGCTGGTGGCACCGAGGGGTTGTGCTGCTGAGAAATTGATTGCTCTGCTTAAATATGAAAAGGAGCAACTTAATACCATTATTTATTCTCTGTAACAGAAATTTAGTAGCAAGTCCTGCTAAGGTTACTCTGTACTAAAATACTTAGTATTGTGCGAGGATACCCTTTTTTTTTTTTTTTTTTTTTTTTTTTTTTTTTTTTTTTTTTTTGTGGGTAGACATGTAAGACTGGTGGTTACCCACTGGTTGCTGAATAACATACCCATGAAATCAGATGCATTCAAGCCATGTGGTCCCGCAGGAAAACGGCGGAGTCCCACTTCAGCTCCTCACACCCTTCTCCCAGGCAATGGATATTGGAGTCTTAGAGGAACCCTTTCCACCCATCTCTGAGACAATGTGTTGGTGGAATTTAATCTCAGCTTCTTATACCACTCTTTGAGACAATGGACAGTGGAGTCTGATTTCAGATCAGTCTCTCACACCTTTGATTGTCATTATGATCATCCCTGTGTGAGAAACTTCTGTGCCAAAGACCTATGAGATGGCAGTCCCAGCTATTTTTCCTATTCAATTTCTCACAAACAGCCTCATCAGTGCACACATAAAATGCCATGTTTAGGCACAGGCTTGAGCAATTTTTTACTGATCTTCATGTTATAATTACATTTTGATGGTCTGTAATACCCTTCCTTACAACCCGAACCATGCCAGGAGAATGTGGCAGCTGCATTTACAGAGTTAAGGTTTGCCAGGATCCAGCTCAGTTTACAAAATGGTTGTTTTCTTATTCTGAAGAGCACATAGAAGCAAGACCATAGGTTTTAATCTGCTCTAGACTGCTAGAGCAGTCATCACCATGTTTAATACCCTATAGTGTCAGGCTGCAGAGTAGGTTAGTAAAACGGATAAATTACAGTCTTACACATCTTGGGCACCAGCATGCTGTTTGCTGTGTTGTATTCCTCTTGCTAAAAGGATTTATTCTTCTGGTTTAGGAGGTGAAAGTTGCCTGTCAGGAGGGGTATTTGGTACAGAAGCACCCATTTCTGTTTTAATATTCTAAATGTTCTGTATTTGTCCAAAGAATGAAAAGAAATATACACAAATACATAGAAATCCATCTTTAGTAAGCAGGTTAATATACTAGAACACATTTAAGTATAGATATTTAAATATATAAAGATATATAGCTGTGTAGGCAAATATATCTATTCAGATAATACCTGTAGCCATTAAAGTGACCTTAGTAAAAATAGTTGATTGCTTGTTACCATCACTCAAGCATGATTGTTTCCTTGGAGTTGAAGGTTTTAGGAAAGAAAAAAAAACCAAACCTGGGTATGTGACCTTATCCTCATAACTGGAGTCATCAAACAACATAAAAGGCTGCTTAGTTTCAGCATGTGCTTGAGCTGTTATTTTATTTAGAAACAAAAAAGAAATGTTCTTCCACAAATTATTTTTTCTAATGTTTTTGTGTCTTTTGCTTGGCAAAGAATGACCTAATCTTTGCCTTATAGCTTCAGTAATTGAAAAAATAATGGCTTAGGATTAGTATTTATGATATGTATCAAAACACAAGTTTAGTTATTTGTAAAGGACACTGGTAGGCAATAAATTTCTGATGTTGCTTATATGAATTGCATATTCTTGTAACCTCAACAGGAGTGTTCTGTGATGCAGGATGAAGCAAAAAAAAAGGGCAGGTAAACACTAGGTAAATTGTAAATGAAATCTTCTAACGTGTATCATTCTGTGACTCTGTAAAAACCTGGATTTTGTAATCTCCAGAAGAAATGATCAGCATTTGTTCTCAAAATGACATGATCTTCTGTGTTAGCCGTATGACATGATCAATTTAAAATGGCTTTGGTTGCCTTCTGAAATAACTTTATAAATTACTACAGGTGGAAAACCACCTCACTGTTTCATGCTGTCTACAAGTCTTTGTCTGGAGTGGCCTGTGTTTTTCTGCAGCATAAATATTAAGAAAATATTTAGCCGTATGGTATTGAAGGTAGACATCATGTTCCAGCACTTTGTTGCATAGACAGACTAGTGTGTGCCATTTCCAAGAGGAGAAAAGCCCCTTGTATGCCATTACAGCCTAAGAGATCTTTGCAGTCATTTAGTTTGTCAGAACAATATTTTTGTGTTAAAAGTCTCAACCATCACCCAAGCAAGGGTAAAAACAGCACAAAGAGTAAAGAGCAGCACAAAGGAAATCCATCCACTCCAGCCAGTAAATGGGCTTCACTGGGAGGCCCAGCTTAAATGCCTCTATGCAAATGCACGTAGCATGGGGAATAAACAAGAGGAGTCAGAAATGTGTCTACACCTGCAGGGTTATGGTCTTACTGGCATGGAGACATCGTGGGATGACTCCTGTGACATGATGGAGTGTTGGAATGGAAGGATACAGGCTCTTGAGGAAGGACAGGGATGGGAGATGAGGAGGGAGTGTCACCTTTTGTGTCAATGACCATGAGTGTGTGGGGCTCTGCCTGGGGATGGTCGAGGAGCTGACCAGGATCTTATGGGTCGGTATTATAGGAAAGGCAGGGACAGGTGACATTATAATCAGGGTCTGCTACAGGCCACCCAACTAGAAAGACCAAGTGAATGAGGCCTTTTGTAGACAGATAGGAGCAGCCTTATGTTCACAAACCCTGGTCCTCATGGAAACTTCGATCAACTTGATACCTGTTGGAGGCACAGCACAGCACAGAATAAGCAATCCAGGAGGTTCTTGAGATGTGTTGATGACAACTTCCTTCTCCCAAGAACAGAGGAGCCAATGAGGAGAGATGCCTTCTTCTCACCAACAAGGAGGGAAGGGTGAAGCTCATGTGAAGGCAGCCTTAGCTGCAGTGATCATGAAATGGTGAAGTTCAAGATCTTTACGGCAGTGAGGAAGGCACACAGCAAGCTCAGTGCCCTGAAGTTCTGGAGGCTCGACTTTGGAAGTGTTCAAGGCCAGGCTGGACAGGGCTTTGAGCAGCATGGTCTAGTGGAAGGTGCCCCTGCCCGTGGCAGAGGGGGTGTAACTAGATGATCTTTAAGGTGCCTTCCAACCACACTGTGATTCTATGAAAACATTAATTTGTAGCACAGCTTCCTTGTACTTTGTTTGCGACAGAGAATCATTTGTGACTTTGTTTAAATTTTCTCAAGGATATGCAAAGGTATCCATGCCTAAACAGAAATCACTCACGTACTTAGACTAAATAATTCAGTTACATTAACACAGACGTTTAGCCTATGCCACAGGGAAGAAATTTTCTATCTGCACAGTATTTTTATGCCCTGTGGTCTTTATTAGAGTATATTAATATCATTTACATGGAGCCAGTTTCAGAAAGAAATTAAGCAAAAATAGATAGCTGATTTTGATAGTTTGTTTCTGTGAAACTTGAAGTCACTAGAATATTTTTTCCTCAAAAAAAATTTCACTTTACAAATTACTATTTACTAATTATGCTGCAGCCATACCAGCATACCAGTGTTCCAGCCATGCCAAAGCTCAGTCCTTCAAGCCATGGCGCAAGCCTACAAAAAATTTTTTTGCTTGGAAGCATTTAACAGGTAGATATTCTATACAGTTTAAATAGGACAAGACAAAGATGATGATAAACTTTAGGGATGAAGAACAATAGGGAAAGAAGAAGTCAAGACAAGTAATTGTATTGCTTCCACTGGCTTCCTAAGTAACCTAGCCAGAATTTGTTTGCTTTCCCGTTTACATCAGATTTATTTTTCTGTTGACATACTGATGGGTTGAACTATTGTAATTTCATTTTTAAGCACAATTATTCTAGTTGTAATTTTATAATTTATTTGTAATTCTGGATCTCTTGTACTTTTAAAGTAATGCTGAAATTCTGACCCAATTTTCTTGTACTCCATAAAAAAAATCACAAGGTTAGTGAGTGTTTGAACCACACAAATGTGTGCATATGGGTCAAACTGGCAAGGAGCATGTTTTCTTAAATACATCTAGTACACCACAAGAACATATGTCTGTGTTAGGCACTACATTTTCCAAACATTAGCAAATTTGGTCTAATTAATCCTGTATTAAGGAGTCTATTTGGACAGTATTTTGTTTATTTTCCTTTGGATTTTTTTAAAATTTTTTTTATTTTTTACTTTTCTCTCCATTAATTTCTTTCTAGCGCATCTTCTATGTAAGTTAAAGTCTTGAGAGAATGTTGTGAGAAAGGAATTATTGTGTCTAAAGCATCCTTTGCTACACTAAGGAAGCAGGATGACAACTTGTAATACACATGTGCTTCTGGTTTATTGTATTTATGTATCGTATTTTCAACTATCAGTGCCAGGTTAAAGCATGCATTTTACACCTAAATAGTAATTTAATACATTCCTTAATGAAGTGAATTCAGAAGGTTGTTATAAATGATTGATTGCTGATTGGTAGAAACCAGATCATTAAACCTAATCACATTCTGAAGAAAGTAATACAACTTCTCCATTACACCATAAAAGCAAGAGACTTCGTATCCTTACAGCTTTTCATGAAATAGAATCAAGCAAGTTGGAAAGGACCTATAAGATCATCAAGTCCAACCATTCCCCAGCACTGCCAAGGCTACTACTAACCCCTGTCACTGAGGGCCTTGTCTACATGGTTTATGAACAGTATCATATAGGTCATTCTTCAGCTAGTCTGTTCTTGTAGCCTGACTGTGCTACAAATTGTGTGAACCACACTGGAGTAAAATCTTGCATTTTTAAATACTGTAGGTTTACAAATGTAATTTCAGCCAACACTGGTCCTTGCCCAGAGTTTGACATTCTTCCATTGTTAGTTTGGCTCAGGATATTTCACTTAAAAGTTTTCATGGCATTTCAAGGGACTTGCAAATCTTTCTGATTCCATCCAAAAATATGCCATGACAAAGCAAGAATTCCAACGTATAGTTAAAAACTTAGCCTAAGGAATCCCACAGAGCTAGGCTACAGATGAAGGTCAGGGTGCTCATAGTGGTTGCAACATCTCTGGGTAACAAGCATATGGCAGTCAGAGAACTGTCGAAGAAGAGCTAGACCCACGCATTTGGTAGCACAGTTTTGTGAGGAATCATATTGTCTTTGGCAGCTTTCCAAACTTGTGCTTACTCTTCTAAGTGAAGTATATTTAGCTGGCTCAGAGGATTAGTTCCTTAAGTTTTCCATTTGGAAGGGCAAGATTGGCATTTTCTTTGTTTGTAACTCAAGACTGTAGCATTGTATGTACTACACAGACAGCTGCTGTGAAACAGATCAGAAAATTTTACTTCTTTCTTAGTATAAGAAAATTACCTGACACTGCATGGTTCTATACTTTATGTCTTTGTGGTATAATGTCCTGAGATTTCAGATGCAAGTAAAAAAAAGAAAAAGGAAAATATATGTTCTATTAATTTTACTACTGAAGAAAAAGGTGTGAGGAATCAGTTTCCTGGCGTGCCTAGGCCTCAGGTGTCTCTTATGGAACAAATTTTATTTCCTTCAGCATGAACTTGAAAGCAGAGCAAGGACAGAAGTGGAAGTGTCATTTATAGCATCTGTGATGGGAAGCTGCAGAAAGTTGTCATCTCTTCCAACTTTGCTTTTACTCCCACTAAACCTTCTGTAGACTTTTATTCCTTCCAGTTTGGAGGAGGGATGTTCAGCTATGTTCTCTCAAAACAATGTGTAGCAGAATGTGTAAGGATCCTCTGTTTTCTCCTGACTAATTTCAGGAAGATAATGTATTTAGTTATCTAAATTTTATATATTAGGATAAGGACGTTAATGTTGGACAAAAGAAATTCCAAAGCCTGTAGCGAAAAAGATTTAATCTGTCAGAAAGTTGTGTCAATTTACTAGATGCATCGATTTGAACAGCTACGTCTTCTTTTCACTAGAGCTGCTGACCACAGTTGTTATCCACAGCACTCCTACAGCTTCACCTACAGCTAATCACCCTGTGAGCTGTGAGTCCTGGCAGCTACTCTGATGCACCTGGTTATGTAACCTTTGTTGCTGTTTCTCTTCTTGTCCGTCTGTTTTTGAATGTCACCTGCTCTCTCTAAAAGCCCTAATTAGAGAAGGTGGGGAAGTGCTTGCTCAGGAGACTTATGCCAGAGTGTTTAAGTAATATGCAAATCATGGAAATGGATTTGAGCTGTGTCTTGGTTCTTTGTGGCCTGGGGACATGTTTTCTATGGCAGTTAAAGCACCAACTGTGTGAAATTAATAGTGATTAGTCAGAAAGAAGAATTTGTACTGTAAAATTGCATTTAAACAGAAGCAGTTCAACGAGAGAAATACATCCATTGGTATTTCCTCAGAGTCAACTTGCTATAAAAGCTAGTTAAATTCTTAGCAATAACACTGTTCTGGTGAACCAGGATATTCTGAATTAGAACTTAAAACTGGGTCATGAAAAATCTTTGTTTGCCCCCAAATTTGCATTGCTTCTTTAATAAAAACAAGAACATGCTCTAAATGTTTTCTCCCATTTCCTCTCAGATCAGGCACTCCTTTTTGTAGTGTATCTGGTAATGAACCCCTGAGACAGCACACCTCAGTGCAGGAAAAATGTTTGCCTGTGGCTGCATGTCAAATGGTTTTAACTTTCTCTTTGAAGCAGAGCATTATTTCCAATTCTTAACAACTGTGCTGGCACATAGCTGGGGAATGGCAATAGAGTGTTCCCAACACAGATTGCCATCATTAACTTGAAGCATTTCTAAAAACATAGAACACTCATCACTTCTTTAATACTCCTGCTACTTTGAAATACAAAGCATACCTTTGATAATGCTAATTTTGAGGCAGAAAGAGTGAACAGCTCATGAACAGTTCTCATTATCTGTTGATCTCACCTCCTGTGTCATCAGTCAGGAAATATGTTTCAACTCAAGCAGTAAAGATTAGAAGTGTAAGTCATTATGTTTGACAAAATTGTTTGTCTTAATGGAAACTGGTCTAGATGTTGCTGTTTCATTCTCTTTTGAGGGTAACTTGAAGCCTTGGAAATGCTCATTTTTTTTGATGGAAAAAAGAGGTTCAAAGCCAAAAGAGGCTCTTCCAAACTTGGCTTTCTTGATGATACCAAAAGGCAACCAGTAGAGCAACTTGAGTTCTCCTTGCTTTTGAGAACCAACATGGTTTCCAAATACAGATCTGCATATAGAGATATACATATATCTGCATATACAGAATATGTGTATCTGTATCTATCATGTGGCACACTAGCCTCTGCCAAGTGATACATGAATAAAATGTCATTCCAAGAATGGGAAGAAGTGTGTCCTGTTTATGTGTGAAAAGCTTCAATTCAGTTAGTTACTGGGTTTCCCCCCACCCAAACCTCAGCATCCTTCTGTGATGTCTGTTTCACCTTGTACATTCTAATCATTGATTGAACTTTGAAAGTACCATTTTAGTAGGCATTTCTAAAATAATGAATTCTGTCACTTTTGCGTTGACTCATATGTGTGGTAGTGGGACAATACGTAGCATAATTGAAAAGTGTGAATAAGACAGAAGATAAAAAATTACTGGTCCAGTGGCTCTGTGTGTAGAGCAGCTATATATTCCCCCACTTCAAAGAAAAGATGAAAATAAATAAACAGATTGCTTTGGAACCACAGTAATTCAAGCTCTTCTGTGTCTGGTGAGCGTATCACATCTTGAAATAATAGGTTGCTGTGTTCTGTAGGAAAACAGTAGATTGCCAGCATAAAATTTAAAGTTTAGAGACAACTGGATGTTGACACTTGGATTTCTCTTCTGAACACCCACATATGAACTGTACAGAGACTGCAGCCATTAGGCATGTGATTACTTGAGCTGCACTGCTGCTGAAGGTGGGAGGGAGTTCAAGCTGGCTTTCTGAAGTCCGTTTAAGCTGAGCTAGGTGATAGTTACCATCAAAAGAGGTTATTACACTATGTCCCTGCAAACACACACCTACCTTAAGCTGTGTATTCTTCCTGTTTCTTGTCTGCATGTGTGAGCTGCATGAGGGAGCTGTTTTCACCGAGAAGATATTCCTGGCAAGATCACTCTGGCTCCCTGTTCTTTTGCTCCTGGCTATGTGGTCCTGCCTTTCTTCCCTGATGCTCATCGGACACTTTGCTCCATCAGTTTAACTCATTATTCAACAGCAGGTAACTTCTGATATTGTCCCAACTTTCGCAGGCTTTAAGAAGTTAGATCAGCTCATGGAAGGGCACCGGCAGAGAGCACTGGAACTGGCACAGGTGAGACTAGTGGGAGCAGGAGTTCCCCACATAGCGTTGATGTACCTGCCATTTCTTTAAGTCCAACTGAGACTCCTCCAACTCCCACTTGAGCTCAGGTATTTTTAGAGCATTATTAAAGGCATAAGCCGTCTGAAGCTTAATTCTGCAAGCAGGAGGTATAAGCAAGTATACGTATTCATTGTAATTGTTCATTTGCACTGAATTCTACAAAGTTGTTTCTACAGACAGTATAAATCATAAAAGAAGACCAGTACCTCTCTCTGATTTATCTTGTCCAACAGTTAAGGTGAAATTTCCATCAAGATGCCTTAATTAACACATATATTTGGTGTCTGAATGGGAGCAAGATGCTCATGCTCACTGCAAGAAACTACCAAGTTTTGTGAGTGTATCTAATTTGTGGCTTGAAATGTAGGTGTAAATCTTGCACTAGTGTGGCTTATTTATTTGCAACCACAGGCTGTTCTAGCTGAAGGTAAACTGGTCTGCTAAGTTAGTAACACATGCCTTGGCCAGTTCTGGGTACAGCACGTCCTATCTCCATCTACAAATTTAGGCCGTGTTTCTATTTTTAACAGTATACATATCAATCAGTGAAAACACTGATCTCATTAGGCGTTGCTTCTATTCCAAGAACAGCTGTATTCTACTTTATTCAATGAGAAATACTTGATGTCTCCTAGTAAAATATCTATTTTCCATAAAAAAAAGAAACAAAAAACTTATGTGCAATAAAACACACTGTGTCAGGACAGATCAAAGACAATACATTTATTAAACTTTGAGAAAAACAAACAGAACACTGACATAAGGAAAGTTAAATAGAAACTGAAAGATACGTCTTCTGACCGGCGTATAATGGCTTGTGTGACCAGTAAAGTACCAAAATGACATTCTGAGTTTGACTGAGGTATTTAACTATTTTTGGCAATAGAAACAGAGTAAGAAACTTCTTCCAAACACACACATAGGCATTACTTGCATTAGTGTCTACCATCTATGAAATTTTATATGAAACTAAATAATGTAGCTGTTAGAAAAATATAGCAGCAAATTAGCAGACTAATGCACATTTACCATAAAGTACGTGCTAAACTTAAAACCCCACCCAATGGTTGGGCCCAGTCCTGTAGCGGTTGGTCACAAAGAGAGCATCAGTGAGTTCAGTGGGAAACATGAGCAAGACCTGCATATGCTGCACTTCATACACTTCTGTTAGGGTTAGGGAAAGGAAATGGACGTCCTTATTTACTTTCTAAGAAGACCCCTGCTATGATGAAGACATGGTCTAGGAAGGCAACTTCTGAAGCAGTAATAGCTCATTGCAAAGCTCCATCAAGTTCTTTATAAACACAAGAACAAAGGGAGTTTTCCCCACTGAGTTTCAGTTTTCTCTCCTGTACTTCTGCAAGTCTGCCTAACGCTGTCAGAGGAGATGCAGTTAGGCTGCAAAAACAAACATTTTTGAACAATACTGTATTAATCCCCTTGTTCCACTGAAGTATTTTAATCCTGCTGTATTTTTAAAAATTAACTGCTGGCTAACTCCTGAAGTCCTTATTTTATTTTTTTAATCAAATCTTTATGTGGCACAAAGTAGTAAGTGTAGCGATACCTTTGGCTGTAGTAGGGGTTCACAAGTTGCTCAAATGTGAAGAGGTTATGATGCTAAGTTACTGGAGCTTATTCATGTATTCTCAAAAATTTTCAGTGAAAAATACAATTGCACACTGTTTAGTGCTGTGGTCAACAACATTTTGCTTATAAAAAGGTATATTAGTAGCATTAATCAGAATCTGATGAAGAACAATAATTTGCCCACATTTTGTGTATTTTCAAGTTTTCTACAAAACTTTAAATTGAATGTGTATTTCCATCTTAGTTATCATAAGAAAGTAATAGAATCAGTTACTTTGTTTCTACAATATTTCAAAATTTCTCTACAGATTTCTTTGGAGGTATAAAATGGCTCTGTAAAAATCTATTTTTTTTCTTTTTTTTTTTTTTTTGCTGCAAAGAAAACTTTTATGAAACAGAAAACTTCTTAAGATTGCAGCAACTGCATTCCTTACATGGGCTATCATAACTGGATTACAGTGTGTAGTGTAATAGAAAGCATTTGTTTTTTATGACAAAAATATTAAAATATATTTTATTTATTTTTATAAATCAAAATAGATGTGTTATTTATTCAAGCTACTTTGGTGTTTTTCACCTATATTTTCAGTTCCCAATTACTGATGTAAAGATCTCTGCCAACAGCATGGTTTTTACTAAATTCTTAGACTTTAAACCACCTTAATTTTAGCTTTATCAAAATGCATGATTTACTGTACATCAAACATAGTGATTTCAATGTTTAGTATCACAAAAATCAACACCCACAAGAACAAGACAGTCACTGCTAGTAGAACAGTCTCAAGACAAATTCATAGATTATATTTACAGAGCACAATAGGAATACTTTGACGATTACTTTATGTTGCAACATTTCAGGTAAAATTATAAGAACCACGAGAAAATTTTAGACTTCATTTTGGTTTCAGCACAGAAGCCCGAGCTGACTCTACTGTGAAATACTGTGCACATCTAGTTGAAGAAGAGTTACGGCATGATTTTGTTCAGCTGGTCTGTGCTCACATAGCCACAAGACATGTTGAATTCCTTTTCTGGCACAGGCAGTGCGGTTGCATTGAGCACAAGGCCTTGTGGAGAGTGAACAATATGAATGGATGTATAGTCTGGGACAGGCAGCTCTGAACTTGGGTTTTCTGCTGCTGAAGCTCCAAGATTGACAGCAGTAGTGGTAAGGCTCTCTGTGGTGAAGTAAGCATCCTCATTATAGCTTTGCTCCTGAACATGTGGCTCATCCTCTTCCTGGGAAGTCACAGCAATACATTTTTTCACATCTGCCTCACAGAAGTAGGTATTGTCCACAGTGAAGTTTTGTTCTGTGCAGCCTTCACACTGTGCTCTCCCCATCTTGTATTTCTGGCCTGGTGAAAGTACAACTCTGCCTGCTGGAGTAATATCACTCACTTGCGCGTAAAAGTCAGTACTTGTCAGTGAATTCTGGTTACTTAATTGGGTATGGACCAATGGACTAGCTAAATCAATGCTGTCTGCAAAAGGTGGCCATGGCTGGCTATTTTCGGACTGGGCACTCATATGCAGATGTCCGGTGTCTGCATCGGCAAGGCTTGCAAATGACTCATCTTTTCTATCAAGGCACAAGAGATCATCTTCTTTTTCAGTTACCTTTTTGAACTGATCAATATCAGAGATGCCATCACATGTGTCGCTTGCACTGAAGTCTGTCTCTGGAATATCTGGTTCACAACAACTGGCCCGTCCAGAATCATCATCCTTTGCTCCCAAGCAATTGTGTGATTTCAGATGATCTTCACTCAGGAGCCTGTCGGTATCTGAGGCTCTGTTCTTTTCATCAGAGTCTTCTATGTCCAACTCAATAAACTCAACCCACAAGTCGTCATTGTAAAGCTGTGTCTTGTAGTTGTCATGGCTGGCTAAGATGGAGTTCACTTCATCTAGCTTTCCTTTCTACAAAGCAAGAAAAAATGAGTATTATAAAGGAAATAATAAAAATGCTCATGCTTTTTATGATGATAACTTAAGGAAAGGTAACTGGAGCTGATGTAATAATTGCAAGGTTTTTTTTATTGTTTAATCAAAACAAGTTCTGTGGCAACTCCCCCCATGTCATAACTTTTTCCTATAAAATTGTTCTGCCTGAGGCAACAATTGCCACCTGCTTACTACAGTGATCCCCACTGTAGATTTCAGAGCGTAGTATTACCTTCAAGAGGTCTGGGTCAATCCCTTTAATCTTTGGAACTGGCACAGGAGGAAAAATAAGCATTTTTAACCTGGAAAAAAATAAATGACAGCTTTTAATTGACAGAGGTCCTTTTTGAGAAAGTTAGAGAAAGAGAGCTTTACATTGCATTTATACTGAACTTCTTCAAAACAGACATGCTTGAAGATTCAATTTCAAATAGTCCTAAGGAAAAGAATGATTGTTTTATCTTACTGCAAGTAAGAAACCACATTTTCTGCAACCTTCCTTGTTGAAAACACCTTTATGTGGGAATCCATTTTGTAGTCCAGTCTTTGATATTTCAATGCTTCATAGAAAGAGAGCAAACTCCTAGAGCTCTGTCAATAGTTCCCTTTTCACGTAATTTTGAAGGGAATCTGATACTCACTGTGCAGACTGACTTTCCCAGTTATTTTTTCAGGGACACAGTATACTGTCTTGCATAAACCAAATAAATTTAAACAAGGGGTCAGAAAAAGAGAGTTGAGAGAAAGACTGAATTACCTCAGAAATAATAAATAAAAGGGAAACAGAACTGCAAAAATTTAAGCTAGTATTTTGCCATCTCTATGACCTTTCTTTTTTCTGAATTTTTAACATAACAAGTAATATATAATAATGATAGGGTTTTATCCTTGTGGAGAAAGGACTAGTAACTTGCTTATGCATTTGTGTACTGTGGAAATACATATTGTCCTAACCCTTCATGAAGTGAATGAGAAAAAAAAAAAGCCCAAATGGAAGGATGGTTTTCCATTAAATCATAATCCAACACTAGGAGGTCATGCCTATCTCCTCCATTTTACCTCTCTGCTTCTTTTGCAAACTGATTAAAAGCAGTTCCTAAAAGAAAAATTCAACATTCTCTTTATAGTAGGTTACTTGCTTATGTTAGAAAGTAAGCTGTGGGAATGGTAGATGCAAATCCAAGTATTAGTTTTACTGCACTGTTAGTGACCTTGGCAAGGTCCAGAGAGGATCAGAGGTCTTAAAAGACTTCCACAGAGGAATTTGGACACATTCTGCATAACTATGGCAGGTTAACATTCCCCAGCTATTTCTGTTTTTGGCAGACCCCTGAAGGTCTGCCCGGCAAGCCTCAATGAGAGCCAGAAGTCCAGTAATTTTTCACCTAATTCCTGGAGGCACTGTGCTAGCTGTGCAGTGGCTGGGCTCTCAGGGTACCAGCTGAAGACTTGCACTTATAGTTGAATCTACAAACCAGCTATTCTGACAGGATACAGCACTGCTTTTAATGAAACAGACACAGGATTTTACCACTCGCTGCCTGGAGAAATCAGTCAGGAGGGAGAAATACTCTCTGCTCCTTTCTTAGCTTTGCATAATTCAAGCCTGCATCTCAACTCCAAAAGACAATGACCTAACTCTATGGCATCTGTTCTACAGAGCCTGGTTCAGGTCTTGTGAGATCAGAATCCAGGAAAAGATGAATTACTATCTTTTGACATACAGGAGGAAACTGAACCTGAATATTTAGCGTGATGGGAAAACCATGCACCCACTCATCTGCCCAAGACATTGTCACTCCTACCACCATGTGCACCAGTTTGAAGGAAAGGGTGCAGGCCCAAAGGTCCACAAAAACTTCTGAGATGAAGTGTCCTTAGTGGTGGAAAGCCTTCTCCAGCAGACATGATTAGCATGGAATATATTAATAAACTCTGATCAGAGACATACTTCAGCCCTCACGATCCCTGTGACCACGTCACTCCTTGCTCAGTGTGGTGACCTTAGTGAGCTCCTGGTCCCACATGCCGGTTGCTCTTATTCCATTCTGACACATCAAGCTTTTGTCATGCATTGTATCAGAAGCCTTGGTCTTAACTCTGGGACTGGGCTGCCTTTGCAGGGAGTGGCTTCCTGAAATGAAGCTCTGCTGAAGCATAGTGCTGCTTGCCTGAATTATTTTTTTAGAGCTGCTCCAGTTGTACCGTATTGTTTTCTCTTCAACGACTTGTCCTTATGGTGGTATGTGCAGACCACCTTACTGTTCATTTCTGAAGGGGATATACAAGACCACTGACAACAAGCATGTATGCACTGGGACTTGACCATGGTGCTGCTCCACAGTCTAGGACAGTCCTGGGATGACATCCAAGCTGAATTATTCAGCCAAAACCTATCCCTGAACACACATATTAGGGGATGAATTCACTTTGAGATCATTTTGTAATTTTTATATATGTGACATTGTTTCATTTTTATAAATGATACAATTTAGTAATTTTCATAAATGACACAGTCCTGTGCTTTATTTTATTCCTTTGATTTTATAGAAGCTGCAGTCTATCCACAGAGACCAAATATTCGCCTATGCCTCAAACTCTTCTCCTATGCTCAATGAAGAAATAGAGATTAGTGGAATAGTCTAGGAACAAAAAGAAATATACAGACATATGTTTGTGTGAAATTTTTGAACAGCATGTGGGTAAAAATAGTATTTACAAAAATTGAATGGGCTAAAAAAAAATCCCCTTCAAAGCCTAAGTAAATTAACTACATAAACACTGTAGAAGAAAATGTTCTGTAACCCAGAAAGAAGAAGAGATGTCAGTGTAATCAGATTCCCACCACCGAAGGCCCAGAATGTATATATGCCAGCATCCACGTAGTTTAGGAGAATGAACTACAATGCTCAAAATAGCTTCTAGTCCCCCAGCTGAAGCCCCCTATTTTTCAGGCTACAAGTACATAAATTCTGACAAATAAAACCTCTCTACCTTGGTTGTTTAGACAGCAGGATCAAGATCACTGTTATGGCCAGCCCACATGTTCCAAAGATAACAACTAAGAACCATGGAAACTCAATTTCTGAAACAACAGAACAAAATCATGTTAGTGGGAATCTGCATCTCTGTTGCACCTTTAATGTCAGCCTCCTCTTCCACCACTTGAGGATTCCAAAGTGGTAAAAACTGATAGGAGAACTTTTGGTTACTTAACTGTGAAAATTCTGGTTTAAGAAGAAATAAAAATACCCTTTTGATCTTAACAGTTTCCGTACTGCACTTGAGAGTCCACTCAAACTCCTTGCAAAACCAGAATGAGTTTTTAAATATAAACAAGATCTTAGCACAGACAATATATGTATCAAAACCAGCCATGAAGAGCATTCTGCCTGCTTGGAACATGCAATCCTGTAATCCTGTTGGCATATAATGCTGCAGACTATGTTAGTGCTTGTTTTCCCAAACTAAGAGAACATTATTAATAGCATACTAAATAATAGGCAAACTATTATTTTCTCACAGAAACTAAAATGTCTAAAATGCAGTTATGTCAAAAAGCATACTACTCCTCCTTACAAAGGCCAAACATGAATTATGTTATGAATTACCAAGTAAAAAAAATACAAATTTCTTTTTTATTTACCTTGAGGTGGTTACAAAGAATTTAAGTCATTAAGAAATTCAATTTGGTAGGTATGAAGAACAGTGCTGATACAGTATTTTATCTTTTAAATACTGGCAATTCTAAGATACTTAAGCTCACACTGTAGAATACAATGTATAGAGAAATTTATTCTGGCTGTAGTCTTAGATTCTTCTCATTTGTTTCCAATTTTAAATTTTCCATTAACATTTCACTCATTTCTGGGGCCAAAGAGCACTGGACAGAAAGCTTTAGAATTGCACACATAAACATTAATATATGTCACTTTTTGGGAAAAAACTTAAATAAAATTTAGGCACCAGTTTTACACCTGTGCTTCCAGCTTAGATTTTGACTGGACATGTTTTCAGGGGTAAAATCCTATCTGCGTATGTCTGTGTTAGACAGGTCCCTATTTTAATGGAGAACCATTAACACCTTGCCATGTGAGACCTATGAACATCCAGCTGCTTCAAAAGGTTAGAATATTGTATTTAACTATTTTAAATTTTTAATACACAGAAAATCTAAACTTTAATTCTGTGTCCCTAAAGGTGATATACAAACCAAGTCAAGAATAAATTCTCAACCAAATTAGATCACTGCTGCTGTGTGAGATGGATGGATATGGATCAACTTGCAGAATCTTGGTTGTAGAAACTGAAGAAAAGTGTGCTTGTATGGTGGTCTTAGATTTTCACAGTATTTTAACATTGTTTATATGAAAACCGTGACAACTTAATGCAGCTGGAGTTAATAAAATAATGCCTCATGTCCGGAACATTAGCTGTTCATATAAATCAGGAATGATAACTAGTAATATGAAGAGTTAAAAAAGGGGAACCTAAAGAGATTTGTAAAGATAAGGGTTACGAGTGGTTTTATTTAACACCTTCACTAGTACCCTGGAAAATGAAATGAAGCAGCCTGTTAAAATAATTTGCTGAAGAGCTCATATTTTAACGAATTAATTTAGTTACTCAGACCGGCGAATGCTTTAGGAAAAGGCACCGTCTCGCTGTTTTAATAGAAAAAAATGTGGTGCTTAATGGCTGCTTCTTCTGTGTTGAAGAGCACTTTAAAAACAAGTACAAGACAGAAACAAGAATCAGAAAAACACTCACTGCCTTTGATAGCATTGGTCAGATCAGAAAAGCACAACACTCTGGTAACAAAATTAGTCAGCAGTATAGCACTTAAATAGAAGTGACTGTTGTCTTCAATATCAGAGTACTTATTTTAGATGAAGTATGAGATTTAGCTGCATTTTAGGCTCTATAAGATGTGCAACAGCACTTATTATTTCTGACTCTTAAGCTATCTTTATTTTTGCTCTCTGATGTGAAACAGTCTTGCTGAGTTTACTTCTGAACTTGAACATTCTCAATCTCACCAAATGCTTTTCATGTAATAGGCTGAATTATCAACCTATTCAAGCATATGACATCAACAGTAAGAAGAAAAGCAACACCACCAAAAGACAAAAGGACAGCATGGTTATAAGAACAGTTTGCAGCACTTCACTTATTTACCTTCAGCACATTGAACAAGTTCAAGGCCTGTTTGAGAAAAAGATACAAAAAGGATTTCACTGAACTCCCCAAATTTTTCGGAGGTACGTTGTCTTGATCGGACTCGTATCTCATAATCTCTTCCAATCTTCAGAGAGTACAGTGGAACCATCGTTGAGAGTCTGGGTTCTAACTGTAAAAACAGAAGGACTGTGATTTATCTGTTTGAGTTGTACTGGCAATTTTTCACTGCTTCTTGACCTCATAAATAAACATTTGAAGGTGTTTTTGCTACTTTGAACTGTACGTATACTACAAGAAGAGTTCAAAGAAATTCACACCCTTTACTTTTGACCTAGCCATCAGACTGCTTTGATTCAGGGGACCATGAGCAGAAAATCCAAGCTCTCTGTAAATACTGAAGAAAGGCAGCAGCCTCCACTTAGGTACTTGCCATAAGTAGGTGGTGTGAATGTTCCCCATTTATTAAGTTGCAAATCCCTTTTACTATTGTAATACAACACTACTGACTTCACAATGCCAAGATCATTGTTAAAATAACATGGGAATCTTAAAACTAGTGCAATCTCAACTATTGAACTAATTTTAAGGAGAAGAATGATTGAAAGGCCTTCTAATCAGATGTACTGCATCTTACAAATGTATTCATTTGGGAACACTGCATAGCTTCAAATACAAATAAAATGTGATAATGGAAACTCTGTGAGAGTTTCTGGCATCAGATTGTCAGTTTTAAGACTTCTATATTAAGTACTAACTACAACATACTTAGACACTGACACATATTAAACTATAGAGGAAGTTACATTAGAGGTTCTATTTTGTAAAACCTCTTTTCTACTACTCCTCTGAGAACATGTATTTTAGCTCCAACAGCCAAGCAAATGTATGTAAAAATAAAGAAAATGGGCTCAAAATAGAAATGCATGTGGCAGATGTTATATTCTACTTTTGCTTCTGAATCAAGGCTGATACTGGTGAAACTTGTCATGAGCTAAGAATTAAAAATATTTCATATTTCATGCTATGAAGCCACAAAGAAATGGTACAAACCCTAAAGTTTTACAGGTAGTTCTTTGTGGTTTTTTTGTTTCTTTCCTTTTCTCCTTTTTTTTTTTCCCCCCCTCATACAATTAGTGGGGGTTCTTAGGGATGCTGGACCATACAAAACTTTATGTACCCCAAACAGTGGTAGCACTTTGAAAAAGCAGCATGCAAGCTAATTTAGAGCCCTGAAGAATACGAAGTAAAACTATTGTAGTTGTGTATCTGAAATTGCAAGTATTGCTGAAGAACAGATGATTGATTAATGGGCAGGATGTCTCTAGACCATCAATGAACTTGCAAAACTTCATGTAAGACACCTGGATGGAGCAAGTTGCACAGACTAGGGAAGGTTCCCCGTGAACTGAAGAGATTAATGGTGTCTGTCATATGGATTAAATCAACTAAAAGCCGTATGAGAGAGACATGCTAAAAGATAACTAATAAAAATGCATGACAGCAAATAGCAAATTCACTTAAAGTATGTGAAAGGGAGCTTGGAAAAAGACTGCTGGGTTGCTGGACTTAATGCAGGCTGTTCAGTCAGTGTACATGGCTTGTGATCGCCATACTGAAGAAACGTGAGACAAACCTGCTGCCACGGTGAGCTGTGTGCCTAGCGCTGCCTGTGTGAGACTAGCCCTGCACGAGGGGGTTAAGGCAGACTGCAGAACAACTGTTTGTCACTAGTCAGCTGGAGCCCATGGGATGCTGATAGTGCCCACTGGGATGGAAGCATGAGAGACAGAGGCTGACGCAGGCATGACGGGAAACACAGCAGCCAAGGCAATGGCTTTCACCAGCTTTAACAGGAAAACATGGAAAACTGGGAGATGGGCCCTGCCACAGAAAGATTCAGAGGTACCCTGGGTAGGTAGATCTTCTTATCACTATAACTTGCTGTTATAATACTTTACGTTCAATTCATAGGTTGTTTTCAGTTAGTAAATGGATTGAAGGAAATGAATGCTATAAATAAGAAATCAAACAGGGTCATTCCAAAACATCTAAAAGAACTGCAATCAACTGTCAGTAATGATGAGGCTTAGTACAATTTTAAGTACTATAATTTTTTTTTTAATCAGTTATGTGTGCAAAGCATTATGATGTCTTTAAGCAGTCAAAGATTATAATTTCTGTAAAAACCTAGTAATAAGAGTATAACTGGACATCTGTTTGCTGTTTCAATGCTCATTACAGAAGATATTTGTAGCAAAAAATGCAATTAAGTGAGTTCTGCTATTGCCTTATGCCAGGCGAAGTTTTTGATCTTTTGTGCTCTGATAGTGTCTAAGGGAATTATGCCATGTTCATGCTTTTAAACTGAAAGGCACAGTAACATATAACATATATGGCTGCAGTACAACATAATCTACAGTACTATTCTTCTTGAGGCAAGTACAATGCTCAGCAATTCATTACCTGTTTTCTGACAGAAAAAAACCCACTGAACTTCAAACCTTTGCTCTCCTGAGAAGAGCTATTCTCAAGGCATGCTGGAATTATTGATGGTACAGGAGCAAGAACAAAGCTTTATTAGGGTATTTATGCAACTAATACCTAAGCCTTATAAAAAAGTAAAAACCGTGCATTTTTTAAGAGGTATCCATACTGCCATCTGCTTTTGTAAATCCTATAAATATTCTGCAGATTTTCAAGTTCTTAAGGAGTATTGCCTAAACTTAATTAATTTTATAGGGTTTAAAATAAAGAGGCAATAGAGTAAGTGTAGCTTAAACTAGTACACAGAGAAATTCAGACAAGTATTAGGAAAAAGTTATAGACATTATAGGTGATTTGGCTGTAGACTTCCTAAGAAGGAATAGGATACACAGAAAATGCTAACATCGAGATGGATCAAAATTAAGGAGAGGTCCAATGTCTTTCAGAGATGAATGCAAGCAAACCAGTTTATGTTTCAACTGGTAAATTTACCTTTTGTAGATTATGACAAATTCATAACAGTATTATCTGCCTTCCTTCTGTCAGCTAGCTCATATTGTTAAAAAAGCAAAGGAAGGATTCTGTTCTGAAATGATGTTCTTATTGCATTGAACTGGTATTCAGGAAGAATTATCCATGTGCAAATATGCCATGACAGTCTGGTATTTGGCCTGAAATTGCTGGGTGCAATTGTATAGAAAAACTGACTATATAAAAAGCTAAGAGATTTTCAAGAAGAAAACTGTAAAGATTTGGGGTATATATGTTTTATATTTTCATGGACTATCCATGTAGTCTGAAATTTCCCATTGCTATCTGGCATGAAATCTGTATATCTTATCCATGTTGCTTTATTTTTATTTGATTATTGTATTTTAAATTATAACTCAGAGCTTTTTTTTTTTTGCCCTTTTTTTTTTTTTTTTTTTTTAATCTACCTGAATGATTATTATAAATACTAGAACTTTACGGGTACCCCAAAGAATCTGGACTTACATGGTGACATTTTCCAAGCAAAATATTCATGTTCCAACTACTAAAATTACCAAGCACAGTTTCAAACAACTGAGATTCAGAAAAAACGATTTATGAAAAAACTTGTAGATATCTGACTATTGCTACTATACTTTCTAATCCAACACAGGGATTTCAGGGTTTGTTGATATTAGCCTGAATGCCAACTATCTTGACACATGAAGTTATAATTTTTGCTAGAAAACTTCAGAGGAACATGGGTCTGCTGTGTAAGACTTAAGGTTACCATCTAATTAGCAATTACAAAGCTTTTGACTTTTCATAGTAGTACAGAAGTGTTAGGGACAGAACAAGCCTTCACTGTACTATGACTACTGCATAATAAATATTTGCATCATACCTCCTTCCATTTTGTCTCATTAACTTCTTTGTACTGCAATTCATATTCCAGAGTAATCCATCCTTTCTGAACATCTGCAGTTGGCGGTGGATCCCATCTTACCTGGATATCCCCATGGATCCCAGTCTGACTAGTATTTAGCAGAGTCCAGTTAAGGTGGACAGGGGGATCAGGTAGTACTGTTTAAACAGAGTATTTGGAATCAAACAGCCAGTTTTCAATGTGAAATGATAATTTTTACTATAAATTGTCAAATGATTCCAAGACTAAAAAAGCATACTAAGCATATATTTGCTGATTAAAGTCTAAAGCTATGAGTCAATGACAAAGTCACTACAGGTTTGATAACAAGAAGGCACCCTGCCATTGGTGGTAGAGCTGTTCTGCAGAAATCTCATTTGAGTGACTAATAAAGAAGACTAAGAATGTTAGACCACATTTCCTAACAGCAGCTTATAAAACACTAAGACATAAACAATTCTTCATCAAAATTTAAACTTAGGGTTCTCACTAGAAATAAAAACAGTAATTGGAGTAACACAGTAAGATAAATTAAATAGTTAGTAACTAATATAGATACACATGCACTAAAAACATGTATATAACATGCAATAAAACTTGCATCTGAAAAATTAATCTAAATTTGCTCAACTGAAGAGAGCAGTGGGTATTCTAGTCATGTGCAGGAATAAATCAATTGCAAATACACCACTGCTCTGAAAAAGCAGTAACATCTGTGAAGTGCCAGCGAGTTATGATTCATATTCCATAAACATAAATTCTAGCTTAGAAATGCTAAACATCCTAATTCTGTAGATTGGTGTTGATTCAGGAACAAAAAACTGTTTAGTTCTAGAACTTTGCAGAATCAAGATTTTCATGCTGCCCTTGCTCACACTGAAGAAGGGCATCTAGCATCCTTTAGAAATGGCTCAGAGTGACAACAAAGGCAAGCTCATATGCACACATTTGAGAGATCACTGGTATTCAGAAAGAGAAACCATATATTTGCTTTTATCCTTTTAGCTTTCTTCTGATTTGGGCAGTATTTTCTGGTGTGGATCACCTTACATTTGTTACAAACCCAAATCCCTTCCTATACATATTTTTTAGAAACTAATCTTTCTGCAATGGAAAATTAAAATGAAATAATATAAAAGCTTATAGCATCACACCTATTGCAATATAAAAAAATAGAGGTAAAATGTATAATGGAATTATACCTATTTCATCAACGCTGAAACATTTTTCATCAAATACTTCATCTTTATTGGCAAGCTTAACACAATATGGTATCCAAATAGAGGTGTAGGATGTGTTGAAATAACAGCTATTTTCTCCTGCAGTGATATAATCAGGGCATTCTTTCCAGTCTTTATCATTCCTAAAATGACAACAAAAATGTAACATACGTGAAAGCAGGACTTATAGATCTTACAAAATACAAATTACAGATGTCACAAGACACATTGTTGATAACTTACAACTTCCATGGAAGTAAGAAAAACATGTCAATATTGATTACAGTTTACAATGAAACCAAACCGCTATGTAAGCAACCTGCATAAATGTGTTTAGGCTCTCATGCTGTAAGTGGCAATTCTCTGCTTTGGATGCTGCTTCCAAAAAAACAGCCAGAAAGTGTACCTTGCAGATATCAAAGGTATAAACAGTGGCGTGAACTCTCAGACTGAGAAAAAGTGCTACTTGTGTAGGGTCATTTTAATGCAGCCAAGCTGAAACTACTCAGCAGGTTCAAAACCAAAAATGTCTTCAGATAAAGCAAAATGGGAATGACCAAATTGTTAGAAATAAGTCTATAGGAAAAGTGACAGATATTTATTCAGTATTTCTGAAGTCACTTTAGAAAAACAAATCTCGTAGCAAACAGATCTGCTATTGCTGTTCATTACCATGATACTATCTTTCAGTCAAAATACAGACTGAACAGGAATCTTCTGAAAATTCAGTCTTGGTTGGTTAAAATATACTGTAAATGCCTTTTCTTATCAAGAGCAATTGAAGCTGTACAAGAGGAGGATTAATCTAAATCAATTATGCCCCAAGTGCAGCCTTCAGTAGTGGAGTGGGTGCTTAAGGAGTAAAAAGGCAGATGCTACATAAATTGAGTAAGCACCAATCCTGTGCTTAGCTGAGGAGACCAGAAACTTTTTTAACGGAAATGCTCTGCAGAGTCAGGACTTGGTAGGGGTGCAAGTGGTTAGATACTATGGCTTGTGTTGAGTAGGAGACTGGGTTGGGTGACAGACTTCAGTCCTGAGCCTTAAATGCTGTTTGCACATTGAAATGTAAATACTTTTAATGTGGATTCTCTATTCACATCTTTCATTGCACTACCCCAATTTCTAATACAAAGATGAAATACGTGATCTGCTCAGTGTATGTGGTACTGCTATATCATGGAGTTAATTTTTAAAGTCTGAACTCTCATAGTACATGCACTGACAACAGTCAGCTAAACATTAACATTTAAATGGTGGTTCTAACTTGGATCCTTATTATCTCTGAGAGATCTCAGAAAAGTAAGAAGGCCATTCTTGCCTTTGGGCTTAAGTCTGCCAAGCAAACTTATCATCACCAGTAGAAGTGTCTGTAGATAAAACAGGCTGAAACTGCCCATTAGAGGGAACAAAAAACTTACATCCTGCTACTTCTGTGAACAAAAGGCCTGTTTTCCTAAATAGCCATTATTGGTAATGTCAATGTCCTCTTTCAGTTTAATCACTGTAACAATCTGAAAATTGCAAAAACTTAGGTAGAATGTGAATCAGAATTGAACAGAGCTCAATGAAAGACAATCCCCAGTCTCAAAGCACCCTTTTCACCTGGACCTACACACACAGACTTTAATCTAGCAACTGATCAATGGCAGCTTTAAAAAGCTTTAATAAAAATTTGGAATAGCTTGTATCCAAACCCCATATCTGTGAACAGATAAAACAAATTTCACAGTTGTACATTAGGTTAAGGAATAAACTGAAGCTCCCTACTAAAATCTTATTTCCCAAGCCATACAGTGTTCAGTTTTGGATTTTGCAACACAGACCTAAGTGGAGCAAGATCATGTTCTTAATTATCTTCCAAGCAATGCTTGTTGCCACAAATAATTTCATATTTAACAACAAATTTTGACATTGAAAAATATGCACTTAAAACACAATTTAATGCCCTTAGAAAAGTATGGCTCATGTCATAGCAAAAAATTAACAGCAATGAGCTAACAGGCATAGCAAAATATATGACTTCTCTCTCTTTTTCTTTTTCTTTTGTTGTTTCCATGTCATTACCTTTTCATGTACAATAGTTGTATTGTTCCTGGAGCAGTGAGGTTATAAAAGCTGCCATCAGTCCAATAACATGAAAATGTCTCCAGTTCAGGGGATCTGCACTTGCTGATTTGTGGCCACCGTGAAAGGTCTGTCAGGAAAAATGGCACAGGACAGAAGCAGACACATTAAACAAATCCGTAAGCCTGACTAACATGCTGTTAAAATTAAACTCAGCATTTTTTATGAATAATTAACATTTTTTCCAAATTTTATATGTACAATGAGTCAGGACTTGAATTCTTACGTTCATATATGTAGATGACTGTACCTGTAGGAAGCCATATTTGAAAGATGGGCCAAGCTCTTTATTGTGCAGTGTAGAAGTGTTAGTATCACAGCCTGACACACAGCATGGGGATCTGCCAACCCCATCACTGTAATTGAATGAAACAGCATAAACTATTTCAAATGAAAGGGACCTGCAATGATCATCTAGTCCAACTGCCTGATCACTTCAGGTTAAAGCCTTTGTTAAGGACATTTTCCACAAGCCTCTTAACACTGACAGGCTTGGGGCATCAACTACCTCTCTAGGAAGTTTGGCCATCCTCTCAGTAAAGAAATGATTCCTGATGTCCAGTTTGAACCTTCCCTATACAGCTTTGAACCATTCCCACGTATCTTGTCACTGGATACCAGGGAGCAGGGCTCAGCACCTCCCTCTCCACTTCGCCTCCTTAGAAAGCTGTAAGAGATCATTGGGGTCACCTCTCAGACTCCTCTCCAAACCAGACAAGCTCAGAGCCCTCAGCTGCTCTTCACAGGACATTCCTTCCAGCCCTGTCACCAGCTCTGCTGCCTTCTCTGGACATATTCAAGGATGTCCCCATCCTTCTTAAACAGTAGGGCACAGCACTGCCCACAGTGCTCCAGGTGAGGCTGAACCAATGCTGAACACAGCGGGAGAATCACCTCTGTTGACCAGCTGGCGATGCTGTGTCTGATTAGTTCAGTACAGATAAACCTGAATTAGCCCTGCACTAGATTTAACTGTGGTACTGCAGAGTCTGATATTAGACTAACCACAGCTTAAGTCTCTACACAGCTGAGCAGTTTTGCAATGTGTCTACGCATTAGAGTAGCTACCTTGAACTGAGTTCAGATTTGCATATATGACATTGTGTAGATACAACCTTGCTGAGTGATATGGGAAGCTCTAAGCATGTGCCTGTTCTGTCACTTCACTTCTATATTCACAATTTCTGTTTGTCAAAACTGCAATGATGGAGGACCATGAAGTGACTGATACTGTTTGGTATCACATGCATAGGAGATGAGAGAGATCAAGTGCACAGAGATAGAGATCATGTGCATAGGAGTGTCAACCCTGTTGTGGTTTAAACCATTCTGTGGCTCTATTTGGTTATATTTTGGCAATATTTGGTTCAAAATATTTACACTCAGAGTTGGAAAAAGTATTAAGGTGCAGACATTCACACGCACCAGAGGCTTCCTCCTACACATAAGGATTTTGTAGCCTTCCTGCATGTCTACTCCTTTATTTACAGCTCAGACAGACACAGCCACTGCACACCAGAGCAATCTGCGTTTCTTTAGCTA
Source organism: Psittacus erithacus (assembly GCA_009867235.2). Lineage (NCBI taxonomy): Eukaryota > Metazoa > Chordata > Aves > Psittaciformes > Psittacidae > Psittacus > Psittacus erithacus. The sequence goes on from WYDI02005767.1 coordinate 96,222, forward strand.
CATGGTTCAAATGGTGTGCTTTACATTACACGCTGCCAAGCATCCAAAAATATAAGAATATTAGAAATTTCTGTTTTGCTCATCCCATATTATTGCCCCATTTCACACTTTGGACATTGCACAAGGCCTGAACATATGCATGTTAATAAGAGATTTCATGAGTTGGGGGGCTTATACCCCCACCTCCATCCCCAAAGCCTTAATAATTCTTCTTGCCAACTTAAAGAACTGATATTTGCTTGGAAAATTTAAACAGTCATTTTTTTTCTTTCTTAGCCAGCATGTTCCACTTCACTGAACTTTAAATAATTTTTAATAATTTGAATTGAAACAAATTTTGAAATGAAATGTTGCCACAAATCAAAATATTACAGTTCTTTTTCAGAAAATATTATAAAAATTTTTACAATTACACGTGATTTTGTTTGATATGGAATTCAATATTTAGCAGTTTTGGCCTAAATCCCAAAATGCTTTTGACTGGCCTGGATTTGAGCTTTTACACATTTTTACAGGATTTATTAAACAATTTTCATGTGGTAGATATCTTTGTTAAAACCAGGACATGACCATGAAATTACAAACTGTCATGACATAGATCCAAAATGAAACACAATAATAGATTCAAGAACAGAATTATAACTTTTAAAATATGTTCAGCTTTCAAACTTAAACTTTTCTGTTTAATTGAAAACAAAATCATTGTTTAAAAACAAAACAAAGGAAAATAAACTAAATTTTGTGCCTTTACTTTGAAAACATAAGTAAAATTGCCTTAACGGCATAATACCTATAATCAACAAAAAGTGAGTCTCTCCCTTTTTCTATAAATAGATAGTGTGCAAGGAAGTACATGTTACAGCTTCTCCTGTTTCTATCCTCAGCTACACGCGTCAAGAACAAATATAGCTATTTTTACTGAAACAGGTTAAGTATTTGAGAAAATGATATACTGGAAAACCCTCCTAAATTAGAATATTTCTGTTGATGCCTGCACCATATTATAGCTAGAACATAAAATATCTAAAGCCCATGAAGACCATGCCCTCATCTACAGGGATCAATAATGTTACACTGTCACTTTTTTATATGATGAAATGAACTGAATAGAACAAAACTTCTCTTACATGTTGAGAAGTTCAGCAGGATCTTAGACATAAGCTCTACAATGTCTTAATAATGAATTCTGTTGAATTCATCAACTTCATACTCAAATTAAGGACTGCAAGATGTACAAACTCTTCTAGGAAAATGAATCATAACACAGCCAGAAGTGGCATCAGTTACAATGGGGAGGATTAGCAATGCACACAGAATATGGATCAAGACTAGTTCTCTTGCACTTTAAATTCAGAGGAATGTATCCTTGAGGTCCAACTCTCTTTTCCACTTCCTCATGACAGGACTTGTCTTTGTTTCACAAGTATTCCTTCAACAGGTGCAAGAATTTTTGAGCAGGAAGCAGTTTGCTTGGGATTCAAATCCTCTTGGATTACTGTTTTTTAATATGTATTCATATATATTTATGACTAGTTGCATTTGTAAGAAAAATTATCTTCTGATGGCTTGTTTCAAGTATCTATGTTAACTTTCTAGCCTCTAAAACCTCAGGCTTTTGTGACTGACTGGAGAAAACTTTGTCATATTGACTTATATAACACTTGGCACTTTTGGGATAAATCTCCTGAATTCCTTGTTTCTCATGCAAGTAAACTACCAACATTGTACAGGACCCTGTGTGAGCTCCATCTCCTGAGCAAACTGTTCCATCATGCGATAAAGGAACACAATACACACAACTGAATGCATTTAGGCATAAAGGCAGCAGGGTACGGAAAGTAAAGGCTGTCAAACTGAGATTTCAAATAAGCTAGAAAAGCAAAACAAGACATGGATACACAATTGCTCTTTTCCTCCCTGATCCAATAAGTTCCGGTCAAATTGTCATGAATAAGACCACTCACTTTAATCAAGATAATAGCTTTGCCGAATATGCAGATTCAGTAGTAGAACACATGGGAAAACCTGTGGTTTCCACTGTGACTACAGCCAAGGACTGGTACTGTTGTGGTTTAAGCCCAGCTGGCAACTAAGCATCACGCAGCTGCACGCTCACTCCCTCCCCACGACTGGTGGGATGAGGAGGAGAACTGGAAAAAGGTAAAACCCGTGGGTTGAGAAAAGAACAGCTTAATAATTAAATAAATTATGACATAATAACAATAATAATGACAATAATAATTAAAAAGAGCAAGAGGAATAAACCCTAAGAAAAACAGGTGACTCACAATACAATTGCTCACCATCCACTGACCGATGTCCAGCTTGTACCCAAGCAGTCATCAGTGGCTCCTGGCCAACTCCTCCCCAGTTTATATACTGGGCATGATGTGCTGTGCTGCGCTATCTCTTTGGCTAGTTTGTGTCAGCTGTCCTGGCTGTGCCCCCTCCTGGCTTTATTCAACATTATTTTCATAATAAATGCAAACCGCAGAACTGTACTGTACCAGCTACTAGGAAGAAAATCAACTCTGTCTCAGCTGAAACCAGGACAGGTAGAAAGGTTCCTAGTCCTGCTCCTCGGTTTGGCTGAAAGTAGATGTTCAGCTGCCACAACTGTGCTGCAAAAGAGTAAAATCTCTTCACATTCTGCTCTCATTATGTTACAACCACAGATTAGCCATGGTCTGAAGACTGGCTCAGCCAAAAGAAACTTTGCCAAAACAGTAGCTAAGACAATAGTGCGATTTATGGAAAGAATCAGCAATGCAGATGTGCCATCTTGTCTACTTACATTTGTTTGTGGGTCACCAGACTGCAGTTTTCCATTTAGCATAATTTCACAATGCTATATATTCTTTTTCATTTTCTTAAAAAAGAATACAGTATTTAACTGTAGTGTACTGGAAGTTATATAGAAAGGGACTTTAAAACAAAAACCCCTACAATCTAGAGGTGTCAGAAAGCTAATTCCTGTAGAGATTAAGTTCCCTTAGTCTTTTTTTCTTAAAGGTCCCTCCAGTAAAATTTAACTTCAGAGGGAGCTAGCCTTGAGTGTGGAACTGAAGTTTATAGTTCCTTGAGTAAGGAACTGAAGTTTATAACCACGGTTTAACAAAATAGATTATCGTTACCTTGGGGAAAGTCCTACTGTCACCAAGGCTCTAGTACTTCTGTGGGAGCGATGGTGGAGCAGTATGCGAGTTGTACAGAAATATCTCTTATTACTATGGCAGTTAGTTGAGATAATAATGACTATATGAATGATCAAGAAAAAATCAAGCTAACTAAGCAGAAAATGAAAAAAGAGGATCCTTTTTTTCTCGCTGAACAAAATGCAGCATTTCTGGTTGCGGTAATCATTGAAGGTTTCTGTAGAATTATCAGTTATCAGAATGTAGGATACCTATCAAACCTAGTGGAAACTTAAACTTACAGAAGAATAACATGTTCCAATATGCGAATAAATGGCAAAATGACCCTTCCGCAACAGTGTATATGCACTCTCAAAGCATACAGAACTCATCATTGCTACAGCATAATAGAAAGAGATGGAAATGGAAATGTAAACAGGGGAATTTAAAATGGAATTTAAAACAGAAAACAGTTATGAAGACCTGGAATGTTATTTACTGTAGCTTGTATTTGTACAATGAAAATGAATGCTCCATCAACTAGGTTTTTCTCCTGAATTCACCAAGCTCAACAAATGTTGGGCAATTTACTTTAATAAGGGCAGGTGGATTTCTCCGGTATCAGGAAATTCTGAGTCTTTCAAGCTGTGCAGCAAAATGAACATTTGTTATCAGGGGATGATATTTTGAATAGGTACATTCTAGTACTAATAAATTGTCAGACATCACATATACAGAGTGAGTGGGATGCAGTAAGTGGAGACAAGAGCTAGGTCAATTCCTCATCATGCTGCTTGCTAGTCCAACTCTGCTTTTCTCTAAGTACAACCTGTCCTTGGAGGGCCAGCAGTAAAGTACTGGAAGAACTTAGGGAGAAGGAGGTATTTTTTTTTACATCAGTATCAGGAAGTCCTCAACAGAAACAAAGCAAAGTTTTGCAACTCTAAGATGCTATGCTGCAGTCCAAAGTGAAGAGAAATCCTGCACAAGGGAATATTTTGACCATGGACTAGGTCTAAATATTGTAATACTTCTTGATAAATATGGGTGTTTTGCTAAGGAACATGGAAGAGGAATATGTTGTCACCTATGCACTGAAGATTAATTTGGTGACAGCTACTTTGAGCAATAATATGTAGGGATCCCCAGTTAATAGATGGGGGTGTGCACAGTGTTTTGGGGAACGCCAGAAGGATTTTTTTACCAAGTTTGCAACATAATCAATGAACAAAAGAATAAAAAAACAACCATGGAGCTTGGTAACACTGAATGAAGAGGCAATGGCTCTTCTATATCATGCCGGTCTCCTTCAGAACAAACTTCTCCCTTTTTTTTTTTTTTTGGGTCAAGTGAGATTGATACAGTTAAAAAATAACCCCCTTGCCAAAGCAGAACAATTCCACAGTATCAAAGTTCAGTGGCTACACTACTGGTTTCCCACACTTTCTGTGTCCACAGACCAGCCATCAACGTGGCTCATGGATGTGGTCTCCGTAACGGTACACACAAAAATAAGTAAGGCTCAGGGCTAGGGTGAAAGCAGCCATGCAGTATTGTTCAGTAGTACTGCCCACAATACTACATGAACGAGCAAGGATGTGAATAAACATGTGCCATGTTCCATGGTCTTTTGTGTGTGCTTTCCAAATCATGCTCTCTCATGTGCAGTAGTGGAATCACATGATTTCTGTCACAGGCAAGCTGCATCAACTGGCCTGCCTAGATGTATAACATTGAAGTAGAACTGGAGGTCAGAGTTTTTGTAAATGGAAGGCAGTTAATGTAACAACCCCATTTCCAATTATCTCTTAATTGCTTATATAGTTGCAACACAAATTGAAATTACATTTTCAATAAAGTGTGTATAAAAATAATATGAATAATGATTTTATCTGTTATGGCCATTGCTCTTCAGTATTGACTCACATTATGTAGTAGGGCATATGAGAAAATACAGAAGCACAAATGAGGTCCTGCAGGCAAATAGTATGTGCAATATGCAAACATCACAAAAGGTCTTCCATGCCCTTCTCAGAGCAAACAAATACTACAGTACCGACAAAAATCTCCAGCAACCTTCTTTCTCCTGCACACGTACTAGCATTCCCAAGTCTGAAGCCCAGTTCAAAGCTAACAGCTGCCTAAAAGCAAACCCATTGCTCACCACAATGAAGCCTCCACACAGTGCTGAGGGGATGTCCTAGCTGAAACACAGGCCCTCTAAAGCTGCCAGGTATAGGTGCTTGGAACCAGGACTGCCTTCTTCCAGAAAGACAAGCCGAAGTATAATCCAGCATTCCCAAACTGGGCTCCAAGCTGACACTCACCCCCCCAGACTCTGGGGGTGGAGGTAGATTGTTAGGTATGAAAACAGGTTAAGAACTGCAAATTTACAACCATCTTCATGGAAAAGTCATGCTAGGGCGCTTCTTGATGGTCCTGGCTAAATCAGATGACTCAGCTCCCCTGTTTTAACATTATTCCACATGCTATCAACAACATACGGAGGAGACAGGGTGCTTCAACAGCGCTGGTGTGAGTGCTTGCACAGGACAGCCATGTTCCACTCTGACCTGGGACAAGACAGCTTCAAGCCTGGCTTGGGTGCAGGTGGGCCTGGGGCTGCCAGTGGCAGAGCTGCATGGGAGGTGTTTTTACAAAGGAAAAGTTACAGCACAGCTAACATCTGTGGTGGGAGTGGACAAAGAGAGCAAAAGCAGGAGCACAAGGTAAAGAAGAACAAAGGCACAGAAAGAAAAAAGGATGAGAAAAGAAGACAATATGTTTGGAAAGAAAAGTGTGAGAGGACACGTCAGTGTGTGTGAGAGGGAGACAGAAAAGGGTAGCAAAGGACTTGAGGTAAAAGCAGAAGAAACTTAATATCGACAAACTGCAACTGAAACGGGCAAGGTGACGCACGCTAGCAATCACAGCGTCAGCTTGAACAGCGAAGATGACAGTTTCTTGGTCCGGCACATACATATTCTGACAGCGCAGAGAATTAATTGCATGTATCTGCAACCACCAAAAAGAGATTCTGAGGTAATAGACGAGGAGAAAGCAGGCGGCTGTAACAACAATGTGAAAAGAAACACGTGAGCAATGACGCAGTGCACTGCTGTTTAAGGACAGCTGCAGAATAATGCCAGTGTGACAGAAACACTGAGGTTTTCCTCACAAATCTAACAAGTTTTCAGTAACTATGTGCCCTATAATCAGTGCTCCACAAAAGCAAGGCCAAGAATCAGCCAGGTTTCACCAGACAGACGGCGCTGTGTATTGTCAATTACAATGACACCGCATCCCAAACTCTGTATTTTATCAATGAAACAATGCTGGTTATGTACAAATGCATACTGATGTTTCTGGTTATTTATCTCCCCTCCACACCCTTGTTACATTTGAATTAAGTAACTCATGAAGATGCTGGCCCTCAATCTGGCCTCATTCTTGACATTCAGTCTTTTAATTCATGTTGCTTTCGGAAGAGTGGTATCAAGCTGTAGATTTTTGTACTTCCCACTGCTGAACTTTCAAGATACTTCTGGCTTTTGCAGATTTTAACCAGTCTTCAAAATAACGGCTGCCTGAATTATGTGCAATAACACACAACAGAAGAATCCTACCTAGTACTCTACAGAGACTGTCATGGAGTACAAATCATCAACCTCCATTTGAAATTTGAAGAGGTACAATTTGGTGTGGTTTTTAGTCAAGTGAAGTAAGTGAAGGAAAAATGCCAGTTTTATCCACAGAACAACTATGTGATGTCTTTGAAGGATTCTCCCAAAAGTCAGAAGCTATCTTGTTCTTCAGTCTAGAGGTTAAGTTCCCTGTTACAGACCCACATACATACAATCAATATAGAAACTAAGGAGGCAAAAAACATCTAGGAGCTGTTATCAGGAGGGTCATTTGTTACCTTCCACACGTGGAGTGAAACTCCAAGGGACATCACTGACCTGTCATTCAGAGATTCCTCTAAGAAGTCCTGCTACAACAAGGGCATGTGCACTGAATGAAAGGTGAGCCCCCAAAGCAATCTGAGGAGTTCCTTCCCATCCTCTGATCAGTGACAGTGACAACTGAAAATTATCTGGCTTTGAATACCTGAAGACTGAAAGTCATCCTAAATCTGTAAAATTTTTCATGATAAAAACCACTCAATTCAATCTTTGCAGAGACTGTGAAGTTTACAGGGGCTTATATGGTATTTTGACTGGTTTTGCATGTCTGGACCATAATATCTTTTCTTGTATCCCAAAGAAAACTGAATTGATTTTAATATTTTAGAGCATTCTGGCATGCAATATTTCTCCTGCGGTTTTTAGAGTGCCTGTTTTATTACTGTAGCCAGGATATTTACTCATTCAGTAATTCATTGATTTATTATTGCAATAAATCATGAACTATAAATTACCAGCTTCAAGGAAGATCCAGTGAAATTTAGAAACACTCTAGAGAAGAACAAAAGCATGTTTTCCACTTTATTTATCCTCTCTGCATTTTGCACTGTTCTTCTAAGAGCATCCTGCCTAGTTTGGTTTCAAAAGGAAAATGATTGTCAGAACAGTTCTGTCCCTGTTTAAACAGACTTACAGAATCATAAAATGGTTTGGGTTGGAAGGGACCATACTGTCCTTTTAACAGTATTTATAAGGCACAATCTCCATTTTTAATTGTTAGAAATTAAGCCAGTATTGAGGTATATCATGTAAAAATCTTTCTAATTTACAAACTAGGAGAAAGCCAACCAACCAACCAGAGTACCAGTCAGTTCTTGGCCATGATTTTGGATCCTAGCTGGACTTATGCACATGAAAGGAAATGTATTTGACGCATTAAAAGTTAAAAACAGTGCGTATTTGACGCTCTTCCCAAAATGGGAAAGTTGCTGAGCTGGATACATTTTAACTTACTCTGAAATCCAGGATGATGTAAATACCAAATGAGAGAGAAACCATGCCAATGATATTAGACTGATGGAATTAAGTTAGCAGTGGAAAAACAACACTCATCCCTCCTCCCCCGAAGTATTGGCGATTCAGCTCTAGGATGAACAAAGCACTAGAGAACATGCAAATGGAGAGGATTCATGACTCAGAAGGGAGTTGAGCTTAACAGAATAATACATATTTTCCTTCAGCTTTTATTTCTGTGATCCGACTATAAGCCTAAAAGAATCTTCTGATCATCTGTGCGGTGCTGAGTACCCTGAAGTAAGCCTCCAGACTCATTTTACTATTGCAGAGGAGATTTGGACAAAACAATCATATTCAAAAGCACAGTGATCTATAAAAGAATTTTTTTTTTTCTTTTCTGACAAACTGCCAGGAGTGATTTAAGTTGTATGTATCCTCAGCTAAGCCTGACTTTCTCTAACACCCACTCCCTCTTGGTGAGAACCCAGTGCTGTCAGTCCTGGGCTTCAGAGATTAGTTAGGGAAGAGCCGCTGCCAGAGGTGGTGTGGGCTTTTCTTCTCAGTACTTGAAGCAGAGGCTCCAGAGACAGATTTGAAGTTTTATCACTATTAAAAAATGGGCATTTCTCATTTGATTTCTCATTTTCTTCCAGTGTCTTTTCATAAACTGGTCTTTTCAAATAACTGTAGAGAGAAGACCTGATTTTCATTTGAAAAAACAGCCATTTCCTTACTGGACAAAATAAAGAGCAAACATTCAAGTCAACTAATGACCAACCTAGGTCTCTAGAATTACTGTTATATTAGTCTTTAGCATGACTAAGAAGACTCCACTTCTGACAAAAGGACAGACTTTAAGGATAGTATGTTCATTCACCTGAGTGACATTCATGCAGAACCAACAATTTTCACAGTTTACTTAAATTAGCAAAAGACTAATAGGCACTGTCAATAAGGGTACAACTAATGATTGTTTCAAGCAGTCAAAGAAACATAGATGAGTCAAAAAATCTTCTTACATACCATCAGTAATAGTACGTGCTTATCATAGAATCACAGAATCATAGAATCATAGAATAGTTATCCTCTAGGAGCTTTCCAGTACACACTTGAAGTCAGCAGGCTCTGGACATTCAATACACAATACATTAACAGCTTTGTACATGCCCTCATTCAAGCTGTCATTCGAATAATCATACAAAATCTCCCTAACATTATGGTGGCATATGCATTTCTCTGCTTTTTTGCAGTGGGAAAAAGGGGGAAGAAGAGAGGTTCATTACAAGAAACCAAACTGAGCTTAGAAAGTGAGAAGAAAGAACTGTTGCCAAAGCCAAAATGATTACTCAGAAAATCCTGGCACCAGCAAGTTGCTTTGGTGTGTTAGAACTGCACTGCCAATCAGTTAGGAAGTTCCATTTACATTCAGGTTTCTAAGTGCATATGTTAATCACTGATATATGTGCTATAGGTTGGCATAAGGTATTACTATGAGCTACACCTTTTCTGCTCTGGAGACCCTGTAGCTTTGGAAAGCCTGAGGGCAAGTACTGCAGAACTCATCTCCCACAGTGACTGTGTGTCACTTCACTTCTGGCTCAGCTTTCCTTGTTCTCTTTTCTTTTGGTATCCCTCTACTATTCTGTAAGTGTCAACAAATGAAACATTGAAGCTGGCAATCTTTCTGTTGATTTTGCTCCAATGCCTTAGTAAGAGAAAACTGAGCTTACATCAACCCACAGTCCCCTAAATCTGGCATCTATGGCCTCAGAAAGTGTAATTCCATCTACATTCCCTGCACAGTAAGAGAAAGACTTTGCTACTCAAACAAGTCTCAGAATAAAGTTATAATCATGCTATTTCCTCAGCAACAACTCCAAGCTGTAGTTATACAAAATGACCAAAACTACATTTTTTGCACCCTGAGGCATGTGGGATTAAGGGACTGATTCACCCCCTCTACAGGTGAGCAGAAACATATGATGAGTGCAAGAGGATTAGTCTTTAAAACAATAAATGGAAGTAGCTATAAGGATGATTCACGTGAGACCATCCTTGTGCAATGCTATTAGGTTTTACTTCAGGAAACTGTTCCACTTCAGGGAACTGGTGGGAGATTCCTCTCTAACTGGCGCTGGATTTACAATTGTATGAATCAACATCAATAGGTAAAATGGATTTACATGAGTGTTTTACTCTTGTGTAAACAAAGACAAACAGAGACAAAACTGAGACAGTTTATTTTTGGGAAGAAGGTTACTGCATTTAATTTTGGCAGTCTTGATTAATATCCCATGTGGTTTATCAATTTTGCTCAGGATCTTTAAATTTTTCTAAAAAATTGCCCTGGAATGTGTCTTTAAGGAGGTCTCATAGATGTCATCATGATGCCACAAAGTCGCAGATCTTGCACATTAGTCCTGGTAGGTCCAAATGCACTGGACGTCAATAAAGAAGGATGTTATCTTCTTTCTCAACAGGAAGATTTTGACAGTGATATTTTCCAAAGTCTTAAAGGGTAGAGTTTTAAAAATCTACAATAAGCATATGTTCATTGATCAGATTTTAAGGATAAAGCAGTACCTGAAGAGGGCAAAACTAACGTTTATGATGTCTAGCCCAGTATATTTTCTGCATTATACTATGTTTCTTGATTGCAATTTTAACTGAGTTCAAAAAGTTTTCTTCATTATTGCCATTCTTGCACTATACAGACACCTGCTTTTGTTAAAAGAGTGACCTTGTGAAATATCACCCTTAGATACAATTCTTAATTATATACTAAATCATACTGCCTCTGTTTATTTAAGCAAATGTTAAACCTTGATGGCTCTGCAGAGCCAGCATAAGTTTGGAAAGGTGAGATGAATTATACATTCTGGGCCATGTTTCAACAGAATTTGTCAGAGACAGTTGCAGAACCTCTACCTTGAGAATTATAGCGCTGAACCCCTCATCTAACCTTTAAATAACTGTGTATTTTCAGTTACTCCAGAGGTTACACTGAGCTACAAGTAGCCCAGAATAAGTAGGTGGAAAAATGCAGAGGCAAAAAAAGGCATTTAGAAGCAAGACAAAAGAACCACAACCATGAACTATAAATCCTGACACCTATACTTGGAAGCTGCTTCTTTTTAAATGTATGCTATAGAAAGCAACTGCTAAAAGTGAATGTAAATTTTGTGATTCTTTGTATCTCAAAGAGCTGTATTTGCAATTGGAGGTTTGCTTTTGCCTGATGGGGGATCACTGCTGCCCATCCCTGTACCAGAAGGGTGTTTGCTTGTCTGTGCAGTCTCCCTGTCCCCTGTTGCTGTCATTTGGGTGAATGTCACCCATCCCAGGCACCCTGCTACAGCTCTGTGCAGCAATTCTGCTGTCTCTCATCACACACAGCAGTGGAGCAGGGAGAGGTGATGCTTCTCAGCCAGTGGGGAATGGCTGCCTGGTGCCAAGCCCATTTCAAGGGTAGGAGATTTGAAGCCATTTACAACTGTGGACAGTAGGAGAGACTCACGCAAACTTGATGGCATGAGGGAGGCCAGCTCTCCCTGCTGCCTTACTTGGTGAAACAAACACTTGGCTGAGTGCTTGAGCAAGTGTCGGAGACCCAGAAGCTATAAAAGGAGATTGGCTAAATAATTTTACATAAGAAGATAAGAAGGTAAGATTTCAGTGACGTACACTTGCCTGTGAACAGAAAGCCCATGTGCAAATATGCACATATGGTTATTCAACTGGACTTGACAGTGATACCAATTCTTCTGTATTACAGCCACAGGTAATACTTATTCTGTTTTTTTCCCAAAAAGTCAGAAAGTAAAAACTGCACAAATTGGTGTTTGCCTTAAGAACCAGCCTAAGCTCATGCACAAGCTGTCAATAACAGAAAAAAAAACCCTCATCTGAAACAAATGCTGGTTCCTTCAGAAAATTCAATCTTTTCTAGGCTGGGTAGGTACAAAACTATTTTTCAATGAAAACAGAAAAAAAGAAAGAGTGAAGTATTTCTGTGGAAGGTTGATGTTCAAGAAGCACAACAGATTAGCTACAGCAAAAGATCAGATCTCAAAAAGCTTAGGACAGAAAGTAGATGGTAAAAGTGAACAAACAGTCTGTATATGTTGCAGCATTTTAGACCTGCTTGTACTTACTGGCATGTCTGAAAAGTGAACTCATCAATAAGAGCCTGTAAGCTCTTCATCATTGATTGTGAAGCTAGAATGATCTTGAACAGTCAGACAGGTTTACATCAACCATTAATACTGAACCCGAAGACTGTGAAAAACATGGCTTTGTCTCCTGAAACGCTGCAGTAGAGACTTTACCAAAAGAAAAACACTGTTTCCACTAAAAAGCCCTTCTTCAGCAGATGTTCACTAGTGCTAAATGCTGCTCACAGTGCTGGACTAATGTCAGGAAAGCTGAGCTCAGCACTTCAAACTTGGATGCTTTCTCTCCAGAGGCAAATTCTTCTTCAGCTTGTAATCCTGCTGCTTTTAGCGACGCAAGTGTAAAATGGTTTGCCCCATGGCCTGCAAAGCTGAGTTGGAAGTCCCTGAGCAAGGCCCCTCCTATGACTTTCATCACCCTCCTTTTATAGCTGGGCTAAAAGTAACGCTAGAACCAGGAATGCATTTATGTTTTGGAAAAAATAATTACGTCTAGGGAGGATATATTGATTGCTTCCACCTACTCGGAAACACTCAGCACCATGCCACATATAAAGACCAATGTCCTGAGGGAATATGCAAACTGCACAGGGGCTGTTCAAGGCTCAAAAGAGCACCGAAATCTGCAAAGTTTTGAGTTTATGTGAAACATCAGTGTTTCTGTTAGCCTGTTTATCTCAGTGACCAAGACAACACTAGAGTGAATGACATAAGCCATCACATTCTGATAGCTGCTCCTGAAATAAAATGCAAACTACTTCTGCTATATCTGCACAGAATATGGTATTAGGATGTAGGATTACCTACTGTGTGTAGACCTAGCACAGCAGAGTCAGGCCTAAGACAGTAAAAATACAAAGAATACTATTTTTTTTTTTTTATAAAATACAAAAAAACTGCTGATAGTTTGAGAAACATAAAAATCTTTCTTTCTACAGCTGCTCTTAGAAAAAGTAAGGATCTTATCTGGCAGGGTCCAGGCTATCACACAGCTCACTCTTCATACGCTTTGTCATGGTGAAAGTCTCCAGATGTTACAGTGGAAAAGAAATGACAACAGTTGTGAGAAGAGAGGACAACTGAGCTGTGAACGGTTGTGATCTTGATGATAGTGATCAGGGGCACTGCTCCCTGTGCTGCAGCAAGGGTGGCCAGGATCGGCTCTGCAAGGGATTTCTGAGTACATGCTGCTGCTCCTGGGCAGTGTAAACTTAAAATTAATGGTGCAATTACAATCCACAGCTCCCAAAGCTTTTCTTTGCGCTTACAGGACCAGCGGTGTCTTTTGATACAACTGTCTGATGCAGTTTTATCATTATGTCAAGCTCCCAAGAACCTCATTTATGCAGACTTAGCTCAGTTTGGTCCCTTGATTGGGAACTAATGCTACCATGTATTTTCTTGAACATACGAAAACAAGAAACCTAAACAGCAAATTAAATCACGACCTAAAATAACAATTTTCCACTAAGCAGGAGGAATAGTATATACAACAGCTACAGGCTAGGTAATCTCTTCGTGGCTTCCCTGCTAGTATCAAAGCAAAGGAGCACAGGGAATCTTTCCATGCTCCAATCTGTTGTGTCTGATCTCTACAAACAAGCCTGGCCTCTCCTCTTTAACAATCCCAGCACAGTGTTGTGAAAACTCCCTCAACCAAGTGCCTCCCAGGGTGTTATGGACAAATGCCATGAATGTTGTCCCAAAGCCTTCCTTGTTCAGGGTGGGATTTAGCACCTTTCCTCTCCTTAGGCTTCTAAGCATGCTTTCTGGGTGTGAAGACATGGATTCTTGCCTTCTAACTCCACAGACCGTAATTCATGCCCCTAAGGAAGGAGCTGAGGTGCTCTGATCTGCCATAGGGAGACACTGATCTCTCCTCCTTGACTTCAGTCAACTCCTGCAGCAGACACGGCTGGCTGTGGAAAAAAGGCTGGAATAAGGAGGCTCCAGGGCCACTCACTCTCTCTTGCTGCAAGTGCCTGTATGACCAGGTGGTATGCTAGATCAGGGAAGGGAAGCAGGTGACAGCTAACACTAAGGGGAAAAAAAGAGTATTTTTCAGCCAAATCAGTTCCTCAAACCAGCTTCCCAGGTGACTGCAAAAAGGCTTGTGCCAGCATGTGTATGAGGCACCAGTGAAGGTCTGGTAATGAGCAGCCAGGCACAGATGAGCCCAGTTTTTTTACTGGCTCATTTTGGGGGAAAAAGCCAACAACCACCCTTGCTCCTTATGAGGTGCCTTAAACTGACTGCCAGCTTAAAAATGATGTGGGGGCATGTGGTATGGAGTAAGAGGCTCAAGCAGAAATCCATTCGGTCCCTTGTCCTGACTAACGGTGTGACTCCAGCAGCAGGAATGAGCAAAAAAGACAAAAGAAATCAGCTTGCATGGTTTGCACTTGCCACACATGGACTTATGGACTGCAATTTATATTGATTAAATGAACCTGAAATTTTGGGTAACAGGTCCGTTTTGACAGTATAACCAGCTCCAGCAATTCTGGGGCCAACAAATTTGAGAGACGTATATTAAAGAGGAATAAGCAAGTCAGTTTAGGAAATAACGGTAGCATGAAGTTTTATACAAGCTTACTACCCAACTTTGCTTGGTTTGAAATCTGAAAAACTGAAGGGTTTTAATTTCACTCTTACAGGTTTTTTTTATTCTGTAACTATACTTTTTAACTATACAAGGATGAATAAATGGAAATGTTAAATTAACATTAAAAAGATACATAAAAAAGTATAAATTGCTCCAAAAAAGACAAACATGGGAAATACATGTGAAATACTGATGTATTATAAAACAGGTTTATTTCTAGATGACTAAGCTTGAGGTAAGCATCCAAATTAAATCACAACACTTCAACAGAGAAAAAAGGAGAATTATGGTAGTCAAGAGACTGTAGTTATATTTGTAAAAAAACCCTCAAACTCCATAGTTTTTGGACTTTTATCTTAGCATAACAGAGAAAAATTGTTGGAAGACGGGAAGAGTAGTTAAGAGTGTTGAGTTATGTGGGTTAGAGTTAGAGTTATGTGGGCAGACATACTGTCCACATGGCAGGGCAGAGATATGAGAGGCCAGAAAAATATTAAAATATGTATGAGTAGCAGAACAACGCCATCTGCTAAGTCTTCCTTACACATCCCACTACAAAATCTGGTATTCGACTGCTTGATGTTTTGCTGTAATTTATTAATTTGAGATGACAATTTCAGTATCAGGCACCTGTTTTTTATGGAAATCCTAAACAGATCAGAGAAAGCGGTTTGCTCATGCGAAGTACTTACGTGTTCTTAATTTCCAAAATAGCTTTTCAATTTGGAATACACCATCATCTGGTGGAAACTCAACTCCATTATTCACCACACTGAGGGCTTCACACTGTGCTTAGATTTGCACTTTCCTTTTGCACCGGGCATAGTTTTATCACAAGAGGTGCAGACAGACCTATTACTTTTATTAAAGTGGCTGATTATATAATGCTGTTGTAGGTTAGCATAGGTCTCAGTCTCTTGGTGAGATGTTTGTGTTGCTATCTGAGCTGGGAAAACAAGCCCAGGAATGATCCCTTTTGAGCCCTGAGGGCACAGAACATGGTGGCACATGTTAGAAATTCCTATAAGAGTGGCAAAATGCTGACAGATTAATCTACACCTGGCCCCAAGCATACCTAGTAAGTTTCACCAAGCTATAAATGAAATATGTTTTTACAAGTTTTCTTCTTTTAGAAATCACTCAGCAAATATTTTGAGCTCGAATCAGGATCCTTTTTCTCATAAAAGTGCCAAGCCCTTTTCAAAACCTGTTAACTGATGAGCAGATTAAAGTATCAGTTGCTTAAGCATTTAGAGAGGCAGTACTACGAAGGAGTGTCTCTAATGTTGCTTTGCAGAAGATAAGTCAAAAAGCCATTACCCATTATCACTGAAGAAAGCCCATAAACTTCTTTCAAACAGCTGCCACTGTATTTGCAGCGGATTTGCATGATTGGGCTGTCTGTGCTCTGGTCTGCCCTCACCCAGTTGCAGTGCCAGTCCTACAATGGTGTTACCTGTGAGTACGAAACCACCATGGTGCAGATGGCAGGAGTGAATGTACACATGCATGGTCACATATATATATCTCTTTTTCCTCCTTTCAGCACTGCTGGAAAGAAAAATGATTTCCTATCCTGAACTGCTTTCAAACAAGGCGATCAAAACAGCTAAGGAAGAGATTTTTTATGATAAATAAGCTAGGACTTTCCAGCCTGGAAAAGAGACAGCTTAGTAGGGAAATCTTTCTAGCTTTAGAAAGAACAGAAGAGATCACCTTGGATTGACTGTTCACTGTTTCTTGAAATAAATCAAAGAAGGGCAGATGCTAATGCAATTTGTAAGTACCAGATTCAAAGGAAAAAAGGATGCATTTCTCCACTCAACTTGTCGTTGAGTTGTGGAAGTCCTTATGACATGGCATTTGAGATACTAAAATTTTATACATCTGCGTGTTCAAGAGGACAATTGTCAACTTCACAGGAAAAAGTACTCACAGGTGGTGATAAATATCAAGGCACCACCTCTGGTTCCGGCTTCCCCTAGCCAAACACACATCACTGGAGGAAGGCAGAATATTCAGTGCCTAATCTATTCTTCTGCTCTTCAGTGTGCATTTGGTAAGCAACTACTGAAGATATAGGAGATAAGTTACAAGGCTGAAGGAATTCTAGGTCTTCCTTGGCACAGGTATTACTGTTTTACAATGATTTCGAAAAGAGAAGCCTGCCAGGAAGACAGACATGGTATATAGTGGTTTAAAATACTTTTTCTGGTACAAAATAAATTAGACATTCATCGGTCAGCCTAGTTTTGTCATTCCTTGTCAGTAACAAACTTTGTTTTGTAGCACCAACATGATACAAACTTCCTTTTCTACTTTTATTCAGAAAATACTGGGCAAGCTCAAGTCTGTTCATACTTCCTTGCCAAAACGTGCTATACAATTTTACTGCCGCTGGGAAACCTGAGTTATGTATAATGTATATATAGAGAGCTGACAAAGAGCAGTATGGAAATGATAATGTGAAATTAAGGGTTTAGAAAGATGTGAAGTCCTGTCCTCTTCTCTTGAACTATACCCTGTCTCCTCAGGCTTGCTTCCAAGTTATTATATAAGCATTGCCCTGGCAGTGTAGCCAAGCATGGAGTATTCTAAGCCATATCCTCATGCTCACCCCATCAGCAAAGTAATTTCTTTGGTCTTTTTTATAAAAGAAGGAAGAATGTCAAACGGGATGACATACCAAACTGTATAGAAAGGCAGCTTAAGAAAGCCTTCAACATCTAGTCATTTTGCAGTAACAAGACTGGTATTACTGATGCTGTAAAAAAAAATATGCTAATTTGTCAGCTTACCTGAATTCATACAGCATTCATGGTGGTTTTCAGTTTGCTCCCTATGCAGAACTGTGAAAAGTAAAAGAGACTTGAAGAACTGTAGTAACAGAGTATTTCCTGAACTTTGCCATGCACTGACTCTGCTGCAGAGATTGCACCAGAGAAAGACAGAAAAAATATTTATTGCAGGTAATGGTCTTTCCTCCCCAGCCTCCTTGTAAATCTTGTGGAGCAGTTCATTCAGCATTAACTCTCTCTGTGGCTTCAACACTACATGTAAAGGTAAGGCAAAGGATGCATAGCTCTGGGGATCTAGTCACTCATGATACACCATGATCAGTCTGAGAGATGAACAGGAGGGCTTAATAAAGGGAAGGGGCCATCATAGCTTGTAAGTCTGTGAACTGTGAGAAGAGCCAGAAATACCTCTCATTTTCAAGTTTGAAGAATCAAGTATGTGGTATTGTTTGTGAGTGATGTGTGATAGTGCAGTATGGCCAACCATCCGCTAGTAAGGAAATGTGATTAGTGGAATAATCTAATCCAAGTACTCAATTAACTCTTATACATTTGAGTTGAAACTGAGCACACTTGGTGCCAGGCTCCTAGGAGCATGAGAGTCAAAGGAAAGGCAACATTGGCATTTTTTAAGTCCAGTTTGCAAAAAAAGAGTAACAAACATTCACATGATGGGAAGATCAGAGAACAAATTCCCTTTCATGCTGTTCCAGAGCAGTGAAGATCTCAGATTCAATCACTTAACCTAGTGACAGAAATCGTTCTGCACTTTACATTTCCTCCTTTTTGTCTTCTCTTGTCCCCTCTTTCCTTCCCCGACTTCTTCGCTTCCATCAGTGAATTCCGTGCCTCTTTTCCCAAGGTCCTTTCCCTTTACTTTTATTTCCTTTCCTTTTCTCTTCGATATCCCACACTTTCTGACTGTGATTCTGAGTTGATTTTCACCCCTGATAGTGCATGATATACCATTGCTGAATGCCCAGGAGAGCAGGCTGCCGCCAAGGGATAGAACCTGGGAACCTACCAGGGTGCAGATCTGTGTTCTGTTCAGGGCCAAAAGTTACCCGCAAGCTTGGTGAAGAGGGAGGCTGGAAACTGGCTAGTTCAGCTCAATCCAGGGGGAAACAAAACACCCAACCAAACCCAAAGATTTTTGAAGAGATCTACCTTGGCATATTGGTGTAGTACAATTAGGGTGCATTTGACAACTGTATTGTCTTCTCCAAGGGAAACACTGAGTTTTACTATCAAGGCAACAGAACTTAATTCCTAAAAAGTCAGAATTTTGATGAACATTTGCGTGAATTTTATTGTGCATTTTGAAGTCCAGAAGGGCCCACAAGAACTACAGCTCTGCTATGTGACCATGAGCACTTACTGAAGCCTGTTTAAAGAGCACAACAGTAAAAACATCAAATGAACCTCACAAATATTCTAAGTGAAAAGGCACCGAGTCCCTAAATTCTGCAAAGCTCTCTCCAAGCTGCTGCCACAGAATCCTTGTCATCCTTTCTAAAAGCCTCGTACAATGCAGCTGTCAGAGCATTTAGCTATTTGTTACATAATTTACAAATGGATTTACCTTTTGACACAGTCATTCTGGTAAGAAACCTCTTGTTGACACAGACAATGGCAAATTTCTTCTGTGTAAACCATCTTTTAAGTTCACATCAGCCATACACTGAATAGCCACCAACATTTCAACAGCTTTTTAGAAAGCTGGCTTACAAATTAAAAATGCCAGGATTGCAGTGACTTCTGAGCAATTAAAGTCCTATTGCTCACACTAATAAAGACACTAATTCATGATGAAAGGAACAGAGAGTGGGCCTAGCTTTACCATGCTTACTCATGCTGAACAGGGTGTACCTAGACAATTCCCTCACGGCACCCTCCTGCAAAATGTAGTACAGGCCTGTTCAGATTAAATTGAAAAAATAACTGCAATAAAATGTCCCCTTTTTAATGCCTTAAAATGCTAATCTGCTACTTCTAATGAGACCAAACTGGTGCACGTCTGGTGTTGTGCCTACATGAATCTCAGTCACCAGCAGATTTATGGGGTTTTTTTTCCTGCAGCTCTAGTGCACAGTGGAAAAGAGACGTACGCACAGAGGAAGAAAATATGTACTAAATATGAGCCAGTCTTCCTGAATGTCAACTGCAGCAACACTGTTTGGATGAGAAAGGACTAATTGCTGGTGCTCCATAGCTGGCTTGGACACGTGCTTTGCCAGTGAAATTTGCATCTCTCTGGTATGAAGAAGCAGACTGATAAGACAAAGAAATCCAGTTCTAATTCAGGCTCTGGAAGAAAGTAGACTGTAGGGCTTATGCAGAGCACTTCTGTGCATTTCTTTGCCAGTGTGATCCCTTGTGTTTCAGCATCACAAACCTCTCATTTGCTTCTGACTTGTCCTTACCACAGGACCCAGTCTTCAAGCTCTTGTGCTCAGGCCCGCTTTTTCCATGCTGACAACCCTAATCTTTTCCTTGCTTGCCACAGTAGTCCTCCAACACACAGCAAGATGTTGTACAGGTGCCTTCTTTCCTACCCCATCTAAACCAGTCCAACCTAGCTCCCTGGCTGCATAACCTTCACACTTGCTGTCCTGCACTGCCCCTGGATAGAGTACTGCATGTCTCTGGTTAATAGTAAAACTTAGACCCTGTCTGCTTCTTATCTCATCTGCCCGTAAGTTTCACAATGCTAGATAACCTTTTGGGAATATTTGCATGATGTCAGCAAGCCAGCAACAGATAACTCAGGCAGAGATTGTAGAGAGAGCTGGATCCAACTGCACAGCAGGTAAGCTTACACTAAAGCTTACCCAAACAAAATTTCAATACTTTCAGGAAGCTTCCCCTGCAGTATGTAGAGAGTCACTCCATGAATTCCACGCAAGAGGCATGCAAGCAGGTAAATAAGGTAGACAGGCATTTACAGGACCACTAGGATTCCTTCAACTCATGCGTAAACAGGTGCATAAACACAACCCTTGCCCATATCTCTTTCCCCCAGTTTGGTTCTTGTCCCCACTAAATTTGAGCCTATTCCCTCCTCCACACTGCCTTGGCACTAACAAGGGGGTCACTGAATGCACACAAGAGACAGACTTCCTGCTCTCGCTTCAAGGGCTTGGCCACTACCCAGCCTGCAGCAGCTGGCTGTGGCCACTGAGAGAAACTCTGCTTCATCTCTGCAGCCCTGGGACAGCGTGTGCTCACAGCGTGTGCTCAGATACCTTCCATCTGCAGCGAATGCAGGCTCATCAGTGCTAATTGCTAGGCCAGTCTAAGCAAACCGTGATGTCAGGATCTTTGGAGATTTCAGTTGCTAAATGCAAGAAAGTTTCTACTGAGCACACACACACAAACCTGAGAATTCCTGTGGGAGTACCAAAATCTGAACACGTTTTCAAAAACACAATAAAAAACCAATTCCCTGGTGAGCTACAGGCAAGCGGGAACATTTCAGTAGGATGACTTAGGCAATCATAATCACACAAAGTGTTAGCAACATTGGCTGCAGTCATTCTATCATCAGTGAGTTTGGAAGCACAGAGATGCACACAAAGTTCTGCTTAAGTATGTGTCATGATTTAAGCCCAGCCAGCAACCCAGAACCACGCAGCCGCTCACTCACTCTCCCCCCTTCCTCCCCATGCTCCCAGAGGGATGGGGAGGAGAATTGAAAGAATGTAACTCCCATGGGCTGAGATAAGAACAGCCCAGTAACTAAGGTATAACACAAACCACTGCTGCTATCACCAATAATAATAATGATAAGAGAAATAAAAAGGGAAGAGAATACAACTGCTCACCACCTGCCGATTGATACCCAGTCCAACCCAAGCAGTGATCTAGCCCTGCTGGGTAACCACCCCCAGTTTATACAGTGAGCATGATATGCTGTGTTACGGAATATCTCTTTGGTCAGTTTGGGTCAGGTGTCCTGTTTCTGCTTCCTCCTGGCTTCCCCTCCTCCCTGGCAGAGCATGAGGCTCAGAAAGTC
>WYDI02005768.1:0-61553 GCA_009867235.2 Psittacus erithacus
AAAGAAAAAGAAAAAGAAAAGAAGGAAGGGAGGAAGGAAGGAAGGGAGGGAGGAAGAGCAACATTTCATTTCTGTTGGGCTGCAAACATTTTCACTTGAGATATATCTGAAGGCCCAGAAAGATTTTTCATGCAAGTAGGCATAGATTGCATGACTAACAAAATCTAGCAGATGGGTAGCATGTAGAGATTTTTAACAATTCCCTTCTATCTTTCCAGCTTCCCACAGGAAGACGTCTGCTTTAATGCAAACCAACAGTATTCCCAACTGCTGATTCATCCTGATTCTCCCCATTATTGGCTAGATTTTATGATAAGGATAAAGAAAGGCTATTAAGCTATCTATTAAGCTACAGTTTCCCCCAAACATTCTGTTTGGCTTTTCTCCTATGTATATAAAAAAACCACCCTAACAGACATACATACAGGCTTGTGATTCTGCTAGCAATGTAAGAGTAGCGGCATATGAAGAGCTGCAACAAATATACATCACTGGTAAACTTCTCTCACCTAAATCAAAATCCTCAGGATTCCTGCTTTTATGACTATTCATCATTCAAATTCTATCCCAGAATGACAGCTGAAGAAATGCACAGTAGACTAGAAATGAGTTGTCAGTAAAGAAATAAAATGAGTGTGAAGCTATTCTAAATGGACAGAGATAAGAGTCCCCTGAATGTGCACAGGTGAGTATGAGGGAAATGAAAGACAGATTTTCTAAAATTACATTGCTCACAATTTTAATTTGCCTTCTTATTGGAAAACCAGAAATCATGGGCATAGAACAAAGAACAAATTAGTAAGCAAAAAAGACCCAACCAAATAAGGCTACATATGAGTCTTTTTCCTTACCATACCTTATAAATCAAACATACTTTGCTGTGCACATATATAAAAATAAGTATTAGACAGCAGCTGATTTCAGCTAACATCTCTAGTGTTAGTTAAGCTGCATTATGTATTATACATAAAATATTTAGGGGTGGGTAAGGCTCCATGATACAAATATTATTTGTTCTAATGATCGTTTATCTCCATAGCCAAGTTTTCCCTCTAGTGTGGAAGCATCATCAGAAACACAGGCTTGGTTTAATTTGCTCCAAACTCCCAGGAAAAGAAGTATGCCAGGGTTATGGGAGAGAGTGGGCATAGCACCCTGACAATGTTCACCTGGTTAATGCTGTCCTTAGTGGCAGCTTACCACCTGTTTTGTAACCTGTGGTGTAAAATGAGCCAGAATTTAAAGGTAATAACTGTTTCCTCAAAAAAACATTCTGTTTCCTGGGCCCAGCAGAGAACGTAGACTGCGGACAAAGAAAAAAAGAAAACCTTTCAGTGTACAAAATCCAGGACCTAAAAATAATGTGATTCTCGTTCATGAAGAAAATAGGCTGTGGTGTAGGTAAATGGAGTTAGGCTGCTGTTAAAGTAATAATACTGAGATCAAAGTTCACCTGTTTCACCTGCAGATGTGCTAAGAAGTGAATTTTTTTTTCACAAGAAGCCTTCATTGATGAAGAATGCAAAAACAAATCTCACTAATAATATAGAGAAAGTAAGTGTTTCAATAAATGAAAAAACCCAACCCACTATTTGAAGTGTTTAATCTGCTCTTCTTTAATACTACACGGGCTACATGCACCCAGGTCTGCATTCATCTGTATGGTTTCAACACTGGAATAAAAGTAGATCATTGCAGTGCTGAACTAGGTGTATAGTGTTTATTGTTAACTGGAGTCAAGAAAGCTTTAAAATACATTAGAAGACACCACACAGAGATTTTGATATATCAGGTTACAAACCTTTTAAAAAGAACCATTTTGTGTTTAAGCCTCTCATGTAACAACTTGCTGAAACAAAGTGATGGTGAGCAATGTTAGATATTCACTAACCAAGGCTATACTTATTACATACTTACAGCTGCCAAATTTCAATGGGCATGAGTGGGCATCCATAGGGAAGTCCTCCAAGTGCATTGGACATTCAGCTTGGACTGTAAGTCTAAAAGGCAAAAGACCGCTATGCATTTAAGTCAGTTAACAGTACAAGAAAATCACTTCAACAAAAATGAACAGAGTTAATGCTGTTTTAGGAGATGAAATTGAAATGTTACATTAAACTAATTAAAATTTAAAACAGCTCTTGCTTCTTCCCTTTTATGTGTTCCTTTGGAAGGCATTGACTTATCACATCAAAACTTGAAAGAGCTGACCTCAAAACTATGAGGAAAGGCCATTTAAATGAAAATATAAGTTATGTAACCGTGTAACTGCAGGTTATTAAGAACAGTCATTTTCTTCTCATAATATTCTGAGGTGCATGTGTGATTATATGGCTCTCAAGGGCTCATTACAAAAGCACATAAATACAGTTAATTTGCCAGAGGACTGTGCTCCATAGTTTCCTGGGGCTTTTTTTTTCTTTTTCTGTTTGAATTGAAGATGCGGAAGGTACAGACTAAACCGCATTTGTGTTCTTTGAAAAGATTGCTGATATTACTCATTCACCATGTTACTTGCTATTATTATTTTTGTGTACGTATAATCATGACAGTATGTTAACAATTCATTCACTTTTGCTTCTTTTATGAAAAAATCCCACCAATATCCCAGTATCAAATATAGGGATTAAAAAAAAAAAAAAAAAACATCAAAAGTTTGAAGAAAGGTTTTGATAGACTTTTCTTTCCTGCTATTTTTAATTAAAACAAACAAACAAACAAACAAAACCCCATCTGTTTCTCCTTCCTATCTTGTAAGCCTTCTCTGGGTAGATTTTTTTTCTGGATATCTTCATTCCTCTTCATCCAGCCTCAAAAGTCAGCTACATCCTCTTGAACTCCCAGTGGTTCACAGTCACTGTATTCCCCACTATGTTTTCCCACCTTTCCATCCCAAAATATTACATATTACTACTCCCCCCTCCACAGAAAAGTTAAGTCAAAGGGCAGAGATGGAGATGAGTCAGCAAACAGCTGAAGGTGAAAGAACTGCATGAGCCCCTGATATAAATCACACTATGATTTTAAATATACTGATAAAAATGGCTGTTAAAAATCTACACAATGAAAACAGTTTACACATTAATCTCATGCCCTCAGAAGCAACATACTTACAAGTCAGGAAAAAGCTTAGTTAATTCTAGCTGGCATAACCCATCTTTCGTTTTCAAAAAAAGTCTTCATAATGTTTTCAAACAGTATTTCTTATTATTTACAGCCTATGATTACAATGCCTTCTGGAGGAAGAGAATTTCAGCCAATTTATACAAATACAAGTGCAAATACTGATTTAAGCCCAAGCAAAAATACTGTAAATGGGGGTCTCTATTTCCAGCAAACCTTTCTGAACCTCTCCAACCACCACATCATTCAGCATTATTAGGAGTCTACCCATCAAAACCCAATGATATAAGTGTGTTGTGTAGTAAATCAGGCTTAAGAGATGCTGGTATTGCTGCATGGAGGAAAATGCACAGTACATGGTTGCTTTACAGCTCACATTTTGTATTTTCCTTAGCCTGGGAATTTTAAGTCTACATTTACAACAAATTCATTTTATCAAATGTTCAAAAAAAAAAAAAAAAAGAAACTAGTCAGATGCTTCTGGAAGTTTGGATAAGAATTTTCCAGAAAACTGGTATAGGCAACATTATTGCAGAAAGACTAATCAAAGACTAAATCAGTCTTATACAACTGCTGCTTATGCCTATGCAAACATGATATTTATAATTTTTCATAAATTATTTTCTAAGCAAATTTCATACATTTTACCATCTAAATGTTTGTCTTAGCTGCTAATCATACATAAGATGCAAAAATTAAAACTCAAAGTAAAATATTGTAATTAAATATAAAAAAAGATTTATTACAGAGTAAGACCTATTTTCCCTGTAGTTGTTGCTGGAAAGAATTTGAGGCCTTATCAACCCTTTCTTCTTCCTCTATTTTTTATTGCCATGGATCTTAATTACAAATTTGCTCAAGGACTCACAGGTTTGGTACAACAGGGGCAGTAGCAGGCAATTAACATATACTATTTTAATTGTTCTGAGATGGAGTTGGTATGCTTCGAGTATTCTTAATTCTTACAGTGATTTCATCTGAAGGTCTCAGAGCACTTTATGCAGGTGATCGGTATCTTTTAATGCATTATAGAGGTATGAAATCTGAGAAACGCAGGAAAACTGACTCAACTCATAATCAGCCAACAGACTTGTAACAAAACGAGATACAAAACGTATTTTCCTAGCTTTCTTTCTGCTGCAACAGAAATGAAACAAAGGAGAGTACTACTGCAACCAAGTTGTTATCACATCAAAAAATAGCTTAGGTAGATAACAGACAAAAAAATTTACCTCATGGTGTACAACAGAGTCCCATCATCTTGGATTCGCAGAAGCTTGTTGGGCATTGTCATGTTATGAGCCACTGACTTCTTCCCATTGTGGAAAAAAGTATCTGGAGTCCAGATTTTGCTGGCCATTAAGTTGTTCAATCGAAGAATGTTCATCGGGCCCTTAAACTTTAATCTCTCATCCTTCCATCTTTGACGGAAGAAAACATCTATTGTGTATTCCTGTAATGTAATAAAGATATGCTTGGTTTTGGTGCGACAAAACATTAATCTGCTTTTTGAAGGCCAAAGTAGAAAAGCTCTGCTTGCAAAAATTCCTTTGGTAAAATTGTCAAGGGAGAACAACCATCACATAAAATTGTATAATTCTCAGAATAATAAATAGGAAGTCAATTATTAAAGGTATGACATTCTTCATGTTTGCTAGCTGTTGTTTGTATATTGTACCATTCCTATCTTTAATTTATGTACCTGATGCAGACAGTATGTGTGACAAGGGTAATTTCAAAAACCACGGCTATTTTACATTAAGAGGTAAGAAAATAACTACACAGAAGAATATTAAATAGAAGAATATTAAATAGTTCCTGCAGCAGATGCACCTGAAGGAGAATAACCCAGCATTTCAAGAGTACAGGAGAATGGCTGAGACTGGAAGGAAGGAAACAAGGCTACCCATAAAGGGCACAATACATTGAAGCAGAGTTATATAAGGAAGATTTTTCCAAACAGGAAAGTAAGGCTCTGCAGTGGTACGGATTTTATTAATAGGAGTACATAAGTAGGGAACAATAGCTGATGATTAACAGGTGACACTGTCCGCTGAACTTTACTGATGCCTTATACTGGGAAGGAAGTACAGTCGGGAGAAAAAGATGTAGGCAGAAACAGACTGATGACCTAGACCAGATGCAGGGTATCTCATCTGCTGGATTTTGTAGCTTTTCTGAATATACAAGCAAAAAAACAAAAGACACTGATTAAACACTGAGAATATAAATTCATCAACTAACATCAAATTGGACCTGTAAGTGCATTTAGTGGTTTGTTACTGTCAGCACAGCACACAAATTGAAAGTGGAAGAGCTTAAAAACTTTATTGGCAGCAAACTTTATTCTGTGTATTAGCAAATGCAACCTTGGTGCAATTTCAGTTTTGTTGCACAGGTGCAAAATGGACCCACAGTTTCAAAATATTAGTATGTTACAACAGTCTGTAGTATTGCAATTACACTGTAAATGCTACAGTTTACACAAACCATTTTTGAGTAAATTATCTTTGAATGAAAATGTCCTCATAAAACTCAACCAATGCAAAATAATCAAGTGATTTCAAGGAATTTATCAGTGCCCATCACTTTCTGCTGGCTCCCTTGTGTGCAGATTAACAAGGCTTAAGTTCTTTCTCAGTAAATCATATGGTTGCATAAAAGGAGTGCTGAATAGACAGTGAGAGGTGACAGCCCTTTTCATCTCCTTTGGTCTGTGAGCCAAGGAGCTGTGAGTTTCATTTTCCAGGTCAGGGCCAGAGGCTAAGATGAGCATATGGAATAAAGAAAAGAGAATTATGATACCTGAAGGAGCATGGCAGGGAAGGAGAGAAGGCAGTTGTCATTAGGAACTGTGACAGGTGCTTGGGGAAATCTTTCTGGAATGAGGTAATGGGATACTTATAAACTAATCTGACAAAACCACAAGCACAATATCAGGTGGTCTTACATTACGACAATATAATTTTTTGATTTTTATAATTAAAATTATAGATACTCAAATATTAAATAAAACTAACACTACAGTACACTGAAAATCATTATGCTTTCATTTCTTTAATGCTAGTTACTATTACCTCTAATAATACTTTAGCAAATATACCTCTAAAATACAAAGTTATGACTTCTAAAACGTTAATTTCTTTGACATTATTATACCTGATCTTTTACTGTCTCTCATCACTGCCAGAGACACTGCCTCATGACAAATAGTTTGCCATTTTTCTACAATAGACCACATTCAAGTGTCCTGCTTTATTTGCTGATTTATATGTTGGTTTATTTGTTAAATATCATGTGACTTAAAATCACATTTACAAATTCCAGGTTATCTATCAATTTAGTTGTAAACCATGGAAAGCCAAAAAATGCATAAAATCACGGAGGATTAGGAGCAGAAGGGAGAGTGTGCTTGAAGCAGGGGGAATATATTAAATCTAGTTAGAAATACCAGGTAATTCAAGGAAAACAATTGTACTGCAAGCCTCCTTGTTGTTTCTGTCTGGGGGGCTTTGCCAAAAAATCATTGCTATATATGATAAGATTGATGTTTGAGGTATAAAGAAGTGGAAAGAAGAGCCTGAGGGAGTAAGACTGAAATCCCACTGAAATTCAACAGAAGTGAGTGGTAAGTCCTACAGGCTCCTTTGACAAATACCCCCGCATATAAATGATTAGAATATAAATCTTAAGTTTTGGTAGTGTTTCCATCAATAAAGAATTTCAAAGGTCACACTTCTTCACTGTCTTCCACCATTTATAAAAAGAATTACAAGACATATAAAACAGGAAAAAAAAAAAAAAAAGGGGGCAAACATGAAATGCCACTAAATCAAAACAGCAACATTTCAGAAAACCACATCTGATGCATGACAACTGCTTTGGAAGTGGAACAAGCAGGAAAGAACCTGAACTGCAACCTTGAATGATCCCACTGATAAAACTCTTGACTAATCCACAGGTAATTCTAATCTCTCCATTTAATCCATGTTGGAAATCTTTATTTGCTGAATAACCCGTTTAGAAGATGGAAGCAGGGCATAAACCAGGTTTGATGTGAATGAATACCTTCTCCTCCCATTTACTATAATAGCAATAAAATCTCACATAGTTCTTAAATAACTTATCTTTCTATAAACCTCAGTACATTTTTCAAAGAAAGTACTGGAAACTCAATTTTGCATGAAGAGAAGCCAAGGCACAGAGAAGAAATTAACTTGTCCCAGTCCATTTACAGAGTGAAAAGCAGAATACAATGTATGCCTTTTGCATCCCAGTGCTATATTAATTGATCCCATGTCCCATTCACAACCAAATCTGTTCTGCTTAAGATCATCAATATCTTTATGATGATCAACATACAAAAATTAAAACACAGGCAGCTATTAAAGTATTTTGAATAAAACTGATGTGATAAAAAGCCATCATTTATCAAAAGATGCTACATAAAGATTTTATAACTATTTCCTATTCCATACATGTACCACTTTGTGGTAAATGCTGTGTAATGTTTACTTTCCAAGCAACACCAACATTGTATCAGAAACAAATCTGGACTCTACAAAAAACCCTCAATTTAATACCTGATACTGATTTCATAAAATCTGCAGATATTTTCCTATATGAAAAAAAAGTCTGTGCTGTTTCTGGACATTACCCACCACTCACTCAGTACATAGTGCAGTATCTCCACAAAATCACAAAAGCATACTTCCAGAGCTATAAAGGACTTCTGTGGTCATTTCTAAGTAAGTGAATGCTTCCTACTGATTTGTGCCTGAAAAGGTGTTTTCACAGCTGGACTAGAACACAGTACAATTAAACACAATCTTTCAAGTATATTTTGTAACAGCTTACATTTCATACCACAGCACATCATGCCCAGTATACAAACTGGGGGGAGTTACCCAGAAGGGACCGATCGCTGCTCAGGTCAGGCTGGGTATCATTCGGTAGGTGGTAACAAATTGTATTGTGCATTACTTGTGTTTTCTGAGCTTTCATTACTTTTCTTGTTGTTTCCTATTATTATTATTATTGGTATTATTGGTATTCTTTCTATTATCACTATATGTTACTTTATTTTAGTTATTGGACTGTTCTTATCTCAACCTGTGGGGTTTACATTCTTTTGATTCTTCTCCCCATACCGCCCTGGGAAAAACGGGGAAGAGGTGAGTAAGTACATGGCTGCATGGTGCTGAGTTACTGGCTAGGGTTAAACCATGACAACAGTAAAAAAAAGATACTCGTATCTCTGGGAAAACATTTCACTGACCCAAGTATAAGCATTCCCTGTCACTACATGGCCATCTTCTTTTTTGCTAAGGCTAGATTTATGTGGGAAAAGTTCAAACCACAAAAAATGTACTCTCATCCTCTCATAATGGTTGGCAGATTTTGGCAGTTTTTTCCATTTGGAGTAAAGATGAAAGTGTTCCAAACACCTCAAAAATTGCTAGTGTCCATTAGCAAGCAGTACTGTCGTGGAGCAGACTGAACATTTTATTAAGCAACCTCTGGAACATAGCATTTTGTTTAGTAAATAGTTCTGGCCAAGGTTCCTCATTCCCTACTTGTAAAGATTTTACTCAGTCAATTCTCTAAAGAAAGTTTGGCTTTTTCTTTAACCACTGTTAAACTAACACACATATATAACCATGAAAGCAAATTTTAAGTGCTGTAAAATATGAAACTTTAAAAGGCAAATACAAGAAAAAAAAAAAAAAGGGTAAATGGCACACATATCTTTTTATTGATTCCTCCAAGACAATCAGAAATACTGTGGTTTATACATTGACAAGATAAACGCATAAGACTCATGGACCTAAATCTCACATACAAATATAAGGGCTTCATATTAAAATTTATTTTTACAATAGTATGATATCTTAATTTTAGTTCTTAAAAAGATCATTCTTGATGTCATATCTACCTTAAGGCAATGTGTAATTTTTCTTTCAGTTTAGCTTAAAAACATGAATAATATTAGTATACAAGTAGTACTGCTGAATACTAACATGGCTGGTATGCAAGTATCAAAACTACTTCCAAGAAAACCAAGAATGAGTTTTATACAGAAGACTCAAAAAGATGTAGTTATTCAAAGCAAAATAATATGCCAAGTATATGCATTCTTGTTATCATCTGATATTTGTGGGTTTGATGAGTGCAAATTTGTGATTGAACTTCTGCAAACTGATTTACTAACTTCCTTAGTAAGCATTTGGATTCTAGCTTTTAAGTGAATCATGAAATTAGCTTTACAGTGGGAGGATTAAATCATTGGTTTCTTATATTGGTCATTTCATTCTCTGTGGAATAGAATTATGCATGGTGTAAATGGCATACACAAGGGCTAACACACTACAACAGTCTGCAAAACCCCATAATTCTTGAAGTACGCTGCTTGGCTTTACCTTGGCCTGTCTACCAGATTGGACAAACAATGTTTCTGCCATTTCCACCTCACTTCACTCTAAAAAAAATTAATTGTCTAACAATATTAGAGCTGAAAGAGTTCAGGATGCAATTCTCTTCTCCCCCAAAACCCCTCAATGTCACTAACACTGGCTGCTCAGGTTCTGTAGAAGTACTTCACTAGCTGCGTATCTAGCATCAAATCTCATGGCACAGATGTATAAACTGTGTCTATTTACTCTTTACCAAAACTCACCTTCTGATGTGTACAAAACACAGAATATAGAAGGAAATGGCAAACAGCCAGAAATCTCTTTCACATCTTTGGGAGGTGTGAATCTTATATACCAGTGAATAGAATTCTTGAAAATACTCTGAATAAACTCTCTTAGAAGGAGGGTTGTGGTTTCAGACAGCACTACTGGTTATTTTTCATCAAAGTCTTTAATAGCCCTGTTAAAAACCTGAACACCATACCATCACTGCATTTCAAACATGTACGCATTTTTAAATACATAGTAACTTCTGCCAGATGTATACAACCTCTAATACTATGAGAATTTCTGGCATATTCCTAGGGAATTGTCGCATGATTTTCCTCTTTTTGAAGAACTCATTTCAAGCCTTTTATTTCTGCTTCATCTGCCAACTTCAGCCATTTTTGTCTAAGCATTTAATCTAAACATGAAGTATTTTAACAAATCTGAAAAAAAATGTGTTTAACCAGTTTGAATGATAGTGTCTAGAGAAGAGAATGTCTTCCTATTTATGTTCATTTATGAAAAAGGGCCTTCTCTGAATAATATTCTTTCTTTTTCTTTCCACAGACCTGATGTAGAATGAGTCTCAAATAAGCACTGAGGAGGGATAAGAGAGGAATACGAAAGATACAAATAGCGATTACTTAGAAAAGAGACTGAAGGATATCATTCATAGTGCTGTCACTGAAAATATAAACACTTCTTATTACTCTTTTTTATTCAGACTTGGAGAAAGAGCAACCCAGAAACACAATGGATGCCTGGTGCCAGGGACAGGAATCCAAACAAGAGGTATTGACAGCTAATGTCAGTGAAGGGCTTGGACACAGCCTCTGACAAATCAATCTCCAATACTGACCCACTTGGCAAGATGCTGCACAGGGGAACAAGCCATCCCAACAGAATAAAAGGACAGAAATTCTGCAAGAGATCACATGAGATATCCTCATCAAAATTTCAGCCTATGCATTTAACTTCCAAAGGCAATGACCTGAGACTAAAAGGGAATACAGCAACCAATTTATTGACTTTTCAAAAACATAGAAATGATAAAAAGACAACCTATATACTCTCCAACATCCAAGAAAGCCAAGTGTATCTATAATTTCTTTCTGCCTCTTACACTTTAGTCTTCTGTTAAAATAAAAGCTACAGTAAGATTATTGCAGTGCTTTTAATCTTTGTGGGAAAAAAAAATTACCCTTATCCATCCTAACTTACCTATCATATAACCCCTTTAACGCTCTTCTCCAGCTAAGGAACCATAGCTAATAATTAGACTTTGAAACAGTAAGTTTTGTAGGAAGAAAAATCTAAATAGAATAAGGGAACCTGAAAAAAAGACACAAAAAAAAAAAAAGAAATGTAGTTCCCAGTTCAGCAACTATCTCTAAAAAAACCACCCTCAGTTTTAGTGAGAGATGCTGTAACAATCCTTTAGGTCAGTTCTGTATTTGACCTACAGCCTTCATTAAAAATTTCTGTTCTAGCTGTATTTGAAATATCAGAAACACTTATTGAAAGGTTAATTGAAAACTAAGACAAAGTGTGTGTACTGATGAACTAGCTGGGTATGGCTGTCTCTACAGAGAATGTTCATATTTCTTGACTCAAGAGTGAAAAATAGAGGTCTACCGTCCAGAAACTATGAAAAAAATTTTGCATACAAACATGCAGGGAAAGCCAAAGATGTAACCACAGTAAACAAAACTCCCAAAAGACAATGAAAAGCTAAGGTCAAAAGTAGAAACTGAAAACTTTTAGAAAGGTTGCTAGGTTTAATATTCAATCAAAACTGATTCAGGTCCTGCCACCTGTTGTAGGACTGCTACAGTCCTACTGCTGCAGCAGACTGCTCTGAGGCAAAATTTGGCAAGGCTTCCTTCACAGTAGACCTCATATAGAGGCTTTTAATGCCTATGTTCAGTCCTGGACAATGCAATAACTATTGCTTGAAGAGTAAATATGTTACTTTTTTTTTTCTTCTATCAAGGACATCAGCACTTAAGGCTATTGCATTTTAGAAGGAAATTTTAGAAGCCAAAGCGCCAAGAGACCCTGGAAAGAAAGCAAGTCTCAGGAAAAGCTGCAAAGTATCTTGCTTGCAGTGCTAACATCAGAGTTATCAGCATATATAAACAGACATCATTCTGTGAGACTTCAAATAATTAATTAAAAAACCCAACAGAACAATAATTAGTTATAATGTTAAAATAAATTATTTCCAACTTGTTATCCTACAAATCATAACTCAACCAAAATTATCCTTCACCTCAGAATTTTCAAATATTAAATACTTAAAGTTAATTACAATTTTTTCAATTAGCCTCTTCAATCAACATTTAGTCTTCTAACTCTTTAGAAAACTCAGATAAGCTTAGTTTTCCAATTGTTCTGTTCAAATTTCAGTTTGTTTGTTTTTCTAAACAATGCAGCTCTTCTCTAAGGCCAATGTCAAAATAAATTTGTATCACTGATCTGGTTGGAAGCCTATGAGGCATAGCATCAAGATACTGAACTTAAACATTTCAGAGAAATAACAACTCAAAATGACAGAAAAGTAAAAGCAAAATCTGTTTAATCCCATGTTTTGGTTTGCCTTACTTGATTCCCATTAGTTTGCAAAATGAAGTTGAAAATTCCTGTTGTCTACTGGCATTTCCTTTGACACTAAATGCAGTGGTCGGCATACAATAGCATTTTTATGGCACACCTAATACAGATGCACCAATATTTTAGTCATGACAATTCATTTCAAGGGCAGTTTGCTACAGAATTCTGGTCAAGAGTCAATAGATTTGGTAGCTGACTCTTTTGGAGCAGAACAGAGAGCAACATCTTTTTAACTTAGCCAAAATATTAAACCACAACAAATTTTTGACTCTTAACACATTTGGAGAAAAAACTCAACCTCAGCTTTTACCTCCTAAATTTATCAGTAACAACTTCAGCCAGCCAAAAATCAAAGACCAAATTTCCCTCAATTTAATTATTTTTTTAGCAAAATTGTGATACTGGAAAAATACAGGGACTGTGAATAAAAAACTACATTCTTGCAAACATACTGAGTCACAGACTGCACATGATACTGTATTGTCATTAATGGGAACTACTATACTTAGTGAGGAAAACAGAAACCTTGCAAATTGCTATCAATTCAACAACAAAGGTTAGAATGACATTTTATTAACTTTGTGAATCAACACTGACATGCAACAACTGTGCTGTCCACTCATCATTTTCAGTGTGCCACCTCCCCTTCCAACACTATAAACACATATTAAACATCTCCCATGGAAGTGAGCCCCCTTTCCATTTTCAACACGCTTTTCCCCTAAGCACTGTTATTCTTCACAAGATGGTAACCAAGGGGAAAAAAGTAAACTGGCAAAGAGATAATGCAAAGGGACACTGTCATCCATCTGCCAACTTGCTGATCTGAAAAATGACAGGGGAAAGAATCCTACTGGCAGCAACGACTAGGAGAGTTTTGGGTAACAGAAGCGTCCAGCCTCAAAACACTATGTGACTAAGGACCTCCCCATTCATACCATGAATGCAGAGAACCTCAAGGGATGGGACCTGAAAAGATCTGAGATTCAGTTTAGGATCCTCTGGAGATTTAGGAGGTCATGGGCAAGAGTCAAACTTATTCTTCCAAGCCTTTGAAGAAGGAAGCCTATAAAATGAGAATATTCCAGAGCTTCCAACATTTACAGAAGAAAATACCAGTCAACCCTCTATATAGTAGCTTACATTATCAATTCAGTAATGCGATACCTAAATGAAAAAGTATTCATGGTAAAAACCCTAATGTCACCTTCATGTTTGAGGGAATATATGATAGTCTGGAAGCCATTATTTCCAAACTCATATGTTGAAATTTTCTAATTGACTGCTCATACATTTCAAAATTATTTTTTAATTACCAAATGAACAAGCTAAATTAACCCTGAAACCTGGAAGTTAAACTGTTCTTACTTACCTATCTACTTATCTGTAAACAGACCTACCCATTACAGTAACAGCTGCCACTCTGTTTTGATTAACACCCCTGTCACAGAGCTGCTAGAGCTGTATCATCAACCAACCTGATCCCTTACCGTGCAGTGGAATCTGTCTGTGCAAATGAACACCCAGAGCTCTTGACACATTTGCACACTGATACCAAAAGTGTTTCAGGAGCCACGGATTATGCTTAGGGAGCTTTTCATTAAATTCCCATATAAGAATAGATGACTTGCATTGTTGAGCCTTGGTTAAGTCTCAGTACTTGTATCTCAGTACCACATCTTTAAAACTGGGTTAATATCATCTCTCCATTCCATGGGAATACTGTAAGTGTGAACACTGTGAAGTCATAAGATACCAGACTAACAAGGTCAAGATGTTCATACCACCTTTGTATATAGCTGTGGGTACTTATATACTATAATTAGTAATAAAATAAGAATAATTATGGAAACTTAATTTTATTATGAAACAAGACCACAAGAGAATCAGTAACATTTATAGTGACAAAACCACAATAAATGTCTATTTATCCTATGAAATGACTTTTCATATGAGGCCTCAGTAATGTATTAATCAGAATCAAAACAAAGCTTGAAAACTGAAACTATCACACACAAAACCCAAACACAAACTCCAGGATATATTTTCCAAAGCTATGACTATCTGTTAGTCAGTGGGCAAATAGCCTGTAAAATGTACGCTGTACCATGAAATATTTAGTTATGTTGCAACCTAGCTGGTAACATCAAGATGTTTCCTGGTTTGTATGACGTGTAACCTGAAAGTTTCCGTATTTGTCAGTTTTTAAAATTACTCAATTTTTAATACCTATAGATACACATAAGTAGCATTTTATGTCTCATGTATAATCATGAACATTGAAAGCACTTAAAAAAATAATTTCAAGTAGGAAATAATTTCTTGCACAAATGGCAAGAGCAGCTGAAGTAACTCTCAGATTGTCCTTCCCTTCTTTCACTTTAGAGACATTATGTCCATGAAGATTTTTCTCTCCGGTGTGACACGTTCTCCCTAATCTGTGTCTAATTTGCAGTGAGACTACAGAAGACCCCTAAGAGTTTTTTTCCATTTTCATTAAAAACTGTAATCCAGAGCAGTATTCTGACAGTTTCTGTCTTTATTTAATGTCACTGACTTCCTTTGAGTTGTGCGAATTATAAAGGACAGGTCTGTAGAGCAACACAAACATGCTGGTGACCCAGCTCCCAAGCCGCATCTTTCTAGAAGTTCAGTTTAGAGCCCAGTCAGATCCCTCACTCTGATAGCAATATTAAGCGTGCTTCTACAGTGCACTTTCCACTTTAGTTTTATCCAAAAGGAATCCAGTTCACCCATGTCAAGATTGCTCCAGAATATAAGCGAAAGTATAGTCAGCAGGGTCAACAGAAGATTCAACAGTCCAAAATAAATGGCTAACACAAAGTACTTATCATGAAGACCAAACTCCATCTCTAGAACTACTGGGATTTGGCACTTCCTGACTTCAGTGAAATTATTCCCAACATGTGCACAGTAAGCAAAAGTAGAATACAAGTTTGAATGAAATTAACAGCATATATCTTACATCATTTAACATGTGAAAAAGATTCAGAAACTCACCATATCAGTATCTGAAACTGGTCCAAAACTGGTCACATAGATGTTAGTGAAGACTTCAGTAATACTATCTGATATAAAAACAAAAAACAAGCAAACATATTAAATTTACAGTAGTTCTTCAAGCTGTCTATGCAAAATTATGGGACACTTTAAAGAATTTTCTGTCTTTTTTAATTCTCCTAACCAGTATCCTGTTGTAAGTACTGAGGGTCTCCACCCCACTTCCACAGAGGTTACCAGATGAGAGCTTGTCCCACTGAGTAGTTTGTTTCAGTTAAAGGACTATACAACCATCATCAACTACACACATATTTCACATTTCTCCACCAGAAAAAATAACCACACTGTTTTGGACTTAACACAACAGTACAGTTCTAAATATGAAAGGCCTTTGTTGCAGAGGTTCTCTCCATTGTTGCAGATCATTCCCACTACAGACTTTATAGTTCAAGGCTGTTTTCTTCATCCTGAATAGCTTTTTCAAAGCCAAAGACATGAAAAGGCTTACAAAGCAATTATTGACTACACCAAATGTAACATTCAACAGCATCCTACTTTTTAATTAGGTATGTTTTTAAGTGGCACGTATTTTAACAATAATTCCTTCTCTCAATACACAATGCTCCTGATACATTGCTGTGGTACTGTAAACACTGTAAGAAAATGTTCTTCCTAATCACTATAGTCAGACAGCCATGAAATCAGAATATTATATATTGTACTGCAAGGACAAATAATTGCTGAGTTTTCTATCTTCAGTTTTCAATTAGGCTCAGAATGGAATGATATTCACTAAGAGGGCTAGAACACATTCACAGGAAATTTCTTACAGCAGTTGCCAACTACTGACTGCATTAAAGAGAGTAAACACGAGGAATTCTCTGCCTTCAACCCAGTTGGTGGCTGGAAAATAAAAATTCGAATACAAGTAGCTGCAAGCTACAAGTTGACTTACCCCAGAATTTCCCATTCCTAAAAATACAGCTGCCTGTTACATGAGTGATCCCGCTGGTATATCATGATTTCCATATTTAATCATTATTTAATATTGATAGCTAATAATTTCTATATTCCTAAGAGCTACCTGTTCACAAATATGCCGCACAGGCAGATTTTTCTTCTCATTGTATTGAGGCGAAGAGTATAATCACGGCCCTCTATCGGGAGAAATCAGAAGTGCTCACCCATGGTATCAGATGCTTTAACAGCCACCCGGCAAAAGCAAGGCTGTTCCGTGAGCAGCTGCATGGAGAGCATTTTATTTTGAAACGGATGTAGCTGCACACAAAGCAAAGATGGGGTGATAAAGTACTTTAAGAAACCTTCTGGAGCATGGGGGAGGCACATTCCTGCACTCTCAACTTTAAGGAAACTTGAATTTCCTTCTCCAGCTGAACACTAGATGTGCTTATTAGAATAAAGGACATCATAAAGCCTCCTCTATCAAAAAAAAATCTTCTTTCCAGGATCATCTCTGCTTTTAAGCCAATAACTAAAGACTGACTCTTATTACGTGTCACACAAAGTTCGTAATCACACTTCCCCTGCATGTCCAGGGAGATATCCATTTGTGTGATAGAGACTTCAGTAATCCCATATGCAGCATCCATACACAAGCTGAGTTGATTTCTACTCCAAACATTTTACAAATTAATTTTAAGTCAGTGGACAACAAGAGGAGCTGAGTCTGCACTGTTCTTAGTATTCAACAAGGATAAGTATGGGTCTGGCTGAAATATCATATAGAAACTACAGATGCAGTCCA
Source organism: Psittacus erithacus (assembly GCA_009867235.2). Lineage (NCBI taxonomy): Eukaryota > Metazoa > Chordata > Aves > Psittaciformes > Psittacidae > Psittacus > Psittacus erithacus. Next base: position 17,203 of record WYDI02005768.1, read on the forward strand.
GAAAACCAGTGACTGAAATTGCCTGTGGGAGACTTTCCAGAAAAAGAGATTATTCTCTCCAAATGGATACCTGGCACAGCTGACATGAAATGGAAAAGTGTCAGGAGAGCTACTCTTCAGGGGGTAAAACAGGCCTGCAGGGACTGTGAAATTTGGCCTGTGCTATTAACGACAGCACAAAATCTTAATTACAATTCCATGAAAAACACTGTTGTTACAAAAATATGACTGACAGTCAAGTATCCCCACAACAGGGAATGAAGGCTAATTTCAGTTATACTTGTATAATAACAATAATAATCTGATGGAACCCTACTGTAGGCAGCAAAGTCAGTTGGAATGGTTGGAAGCATGGTCCATTGGTAACTTCACCCTACTGCTATCAGTTGTTTGCATCTGACATGTTATTTGACACATGGGGATGACTTTGCAATTTGCATATAGTAAACTACAGGACATGGAATCTTCAGGCTTGCCTTGTATTTTAAGTTTTAATTAAAATACCATCGCATATTCTATCCTATTATTTCTACATGTTTCAGGATCCATCCTCCCATCAGAAATGAGCAGAGAAGACAGAGCTGAAAACAAACAAACTGAACATTATATATTATTGAATGATATTACAACAGTCTGTAGACTTCCCTTGGTGGTATACATTAATCACTTCAAATCCTTGGAGTGAAGGATCATGACTTGGGAATTGGAAAGGATATGGATGGGAAGAGGAGGCTTGCTATCCACAGATCCTCAGCTGCAAGAGCTTCATTTAAGGATGATATAGTTAAGATAAGCTCTTCAATGTATATAAAAAGTCCTGGGGAAAATTCATCCCTGATAGCCTCAGGAATGGGAACGGATGCAAAGTACTCATGCACCTTCATTTTTCTTTTTTTTTTTTTTTTTTTTGTCAAAATTGCCTTAAACCAGCGTAGCTCCAGGCAATGGTGACAGCAGTGACTCTCAATGAAACCAGTTCCTCTCCCCCAAGTTGCGGGTTTATCTTGACAGCTGCCACTCCACCAGGCTGCTTCTCCTCAGGCAAGAGCCACACCACGGCACAGTGAAGGGAGCAGACTCGCAAAAGGGTATGAAAGGATAAAGGAAGCTGAAAAGTTACAAGAAATTGTAAGACTGAAGAAAAAAGAAGGATAAGAAAAGAAAACAAAAGAAGGCAGTGAAAAAAAAATTAAGAGAAAAGTACATAAGCAGTGAACTGGCAGATTTTTATTTCTGCCTCCTATTTTCTCTCAAAATGCTGCATATTTTATAAGCTTCTATTCATACTCTACATAAAAAGAAACTGGTCCTTAAAGACAAAAGAAGCTGAAATGTAATAAATTTTGAATTATTCCTGTTACCATCTGTTAGTGTTAGCAGCTTAAGCCTTGTGCACGTTTCTTTTTTACTTTATTTTGCGTTACAATAAAGACTCCTCTGAATTACAGACAAAGTTTCAGAATCAGTGTCTACAAAAAGAAAAAAATCAATCCTCCTTTTCTACAACAAATATTGCAGTTACTGCTTTGAAAGAATACATGCTTGTCAAATAAAGTCTGTATTAAAACATACTGCTTTACCCCTCTGGTAATTCACTGAAAACAATTCAGAGGCACAAAGAACAGTTTTAGATGGACTCTCTAATCAGAATTCACCCAGCAGGCACCACAGTTACAGTCTTTTTATAACTCACGTTCTGTCAAGAACAACACAAGTTATCACACTTAACCCACTGGAGAGTCAAACAGTTCTGGATAATCAGTACTTGTGGAAAAGCCAAAGGAATGTACTCGGCTAAAAAATGCTCGCTGCAACATGTGTTCATGAACAAACTAGAGTCTGTTTTTTTCAGAAGAATTAAGGACAAGTTTTTTCCACTTGAATTGTAAAAATCTTTTTCTTCAATTGACATGTAAACATGTATCTAAAAGGCCTGATTTTCAAAACAGCTTAAATCAATGAAAGCCTAGTGCTTTTGAAAAAGTCTAGTTTTTAAAGAACCCTCTGTTGGGATGAGTGGGGGCTGATTCATTCATATCTGTGAGCTTTTAAGTTATTCTGAATCACTGCTTTTCAAGGTTAAACAAATACGAACAGGAAAAGGTAAGGATATAGTTTCTATTTCTGATGCTTCTTTTAGGGGAAAAAAATCTTGAAGATGACATGTAAATGCAATCATCACATGAAATGCTCTGAAATTCAAGAAATACTATTATAGCACCATTTTTAACTTGCGTTGGTCAAAAATGTTAAATGAGAAGCCTTAGCTGACTTAGCTTAGACCAATTTCTCAGAATATGGAAGCCAAAGTTAAAATGATGAAAAAAATGTCAGGAAAGTTAGGAATAAAGAGGGGAAGAAAAACACCCTAAAGAAGTAGTAAAAGCAAACCCAATTAACATCATGTTTCATGTGGTTCTCAAGCACTGGTTTCTCCTGATTCCCTTTCCTTACTTCAACTGTCATATCAATATTAAAAAAAAATCAAAAAGTAAGAAAAAGCAATAAATACACCAGATTTCATAAGATTTATAGATCCTTATCTTAGCTGAAAGGTTTACTGTGTGCTTTAACGACATTTAAGATTTTACAAACATTAATTATAATAACCTCTCTCTGAAGATAATTTTATTATTTTCATTTTTCTGTATTTGAGAAGCTGAGGTAGAAGGGCTTAAAGAAGTGTAAGTAATATGGAGTAGGGGTGTTACCAAATCTGACTACAGCTGTCCAACATTAAGTATCCACACTTGAAAATATTAACATCATTGACTAACGAAAAATTAGAAAAGGAGTTCAGAACTTAGTTAGAATTGGTATTAGTGCCTTTGCCCATTCCACTATGCCAACACTTCTGCTGGGACACCCGTTCTGGTGGCCTGAAGTCCTGATGATACCCGTTCCTCAGTAGAAGAGCTGGCTCAGCTGATGTAGGTTTCCTGGCAGAGAATTTGAGATGGCTAAAGTCTAAATGAATCACAGATTAAGATGAAGGTGGTCAGAGAAGTCGGATGAAAAGGTCCCTCATCATCATTTACCTATTTGTCAAAATTGGAAATTTCCATAAAGGCAATTCAATTTTGAATGAGTTCCTTTGGACTGCTGTCTGCCAGGCAGTTTTCAAAACTCCTGCTTTCTTTCAAATGTCTCTTCATGGGTACCTGCACCTCTGAAGCAGTTTCAGTGTTTGCAATGTGGGGTCCTGTCCTGGGTTTGACATGCAAGGTTGGGGACACCTGAGAGCTCTTCATTTCCTGAAGAATTCTGAGGCAGGATTATCTTTCTTGAAATAAATTTTCTAAATATTTCTCAGATTCCACAATGACTTGTGTTTTGCTCATTCCTTCTCTCTTCTGACCAAAATAATTGACAATCCTTTCTTCGCAGAGAGTAGTGACAAAAGATGAATGGCTTATTCCAGGTATGTTTAAAAGAAGAGAAGAAAGGACTGTAATCTTTGAGAGTTTTCAGGGTTGACCATCAGCAAGGTTCCAGATGTTCACTTGCAAGAAGCTAGCTATATTAACCATTAATGTGTCAAAGTTACCTTCACAAGAAAGCAGACTAGCAGATTGGGTTGGACTTTCTTTCACTTGAACTTTCAGTCAATAACACTATAAATGCAGCGTTTGGGCAGCTAAAAAAAAAAAAAAAAACAAAAACAAAAAAACCCCATTCTGTTTGAGGTAATCTAAAACCACCAGAAGCATTCTTGGTGGGACAGAGCTTTTAAAAAATACATACAGAGTTCAGTTTCCTACAAATGCCATTTTAAATATGAAGTAATTATTAGCCAGGAGAACACTGCAAGGCTATAACTGAAGGGCTGCTACACCATGAAAAAAAAAAAAGAGTTTAAAATAAACTACTGCTAATTATGTCAACAAAAATAAAAAAGGTCAAGTTGCAGGGCCATGGGAGCCTTAACTAAGGACTTCTGAGGTTTTGTGGAAATGCGGTCAAAAGCTTGATGTTACTTTAATTATTTTGCTATAAAAAATTATTTAACTAGAATTGACATGTTCTGACATTGTAATATGGTCTCCAAGGGCATGCTTGGCAATATTGCCCAAAGGCTTTGAAATTGTTATTCATAATACAAGTCACAAATTGCACAGGTGAAACAGCCAGGGTCTTAATCCATCAAACATTGCTCCAACTCAACATACTGTCCTTATCTTACAAGCTCCTTAGCATGTCTGTTGACAGCTCAGGACACTCTCTGGCTGCCAGGGAATGAGGGTCAGAGGAAGTCATGTAACATGAAGCTGCAAGAACAGCAAAATCCATAGGAATGCAAATATCTCAAATTAATGTTCTGCCAATTCTTTTTTATACTTGGTTTGGTGCTTTATGTGACAGTTTTATCTGTCCAACAACTCATCATCTTCATTCATTATCCAGCCATATGTGCCTGTACAATACACTTCCAATTTATAAATTTAAGCCAGCTGTGAGAAGAAACAAATTCACTTCCCTCCCTGACATCAGCACTGCGTTCCCAGTAGCCTCTCTATCCTCAAACTATCAGCAAGACAATTTCTTAATATGAACTATAAGTAGACTTCTCTTTCAAATCTCCATCTTTAATGAAGCATATGTAGAGTAAGCTTACCAGTAAGACCTAGTAATACCTGTAAGTGTTACTGCAGTTGCTCTCTTGATTCATTTTGGTGTAAATGTGACCTGAATCAGGCGCTATACTTGACTTCGCATGGTGCTGACTGAAACAAGAATATGTTCTGGAGAAAATATTCCGGAGGAAGATAGAGGAATTGAAAGCCAGTAGGCTAACAGACCCCAACTGATTTCCCTATCAGTATCTTACATTTAATAACAGACATAACACCACATACTAAATAGCTCCATGCAAAGACTATGAGAGTCCCTCCCAAAGGCTTACACAGCAGTCAGGAAGGTGGGCAACCCTGTAAAGCAATATCATACTCTTGAAATAAATGCCATTATGTCATTTAGATTAACTAAATACCTGATTCTGAGTATAAGCCCACTCTCGAATTGGAATTTTAGTTCAGAAAAGTGGTATTTATTTTTCCAGAATTTAACTGAATACCTGGCCTGAAATATCAAAAAAATCTAAACTTGAGGAAGAATTTACTGTAATACAAAAATCCAGCTAAAAGTAGGTGCACCTTCAGAGAGTTTCTGACTATCAAAAAAACACACATTAACCTAGCTCAACTGTCAACATAGTTTTCTTCTGTAGCAAAAAATATGACTTACGAAAACATTGTCAGATATGTTTTTAGCTAAGCTAACATCTTTTATAGGTGCAGGTCACCCACAAAATGCGCACCGAATGAAATTTAGTCATACCTGCAACTCAGACAGCATGATACACCTCCACGGTAGGGTGAACACTGAGATTTGTCATGAAAAATCTTTTAAAAGACACTGGTGCAACCTGTAAAAGCACTATTTCCAGCTAGTGAACAGAAAATTAAGATGTTCTCTCTGTGCCGAGTGATACATTTACGTGTTACTAAGATAATTTTCACAACCATATGACAGACTTAGGGTTTAACTCTCACTCAAAAGAGCACAGCTCACAAACGCAAACACTATATTTGCTACATTTTCTTCTATACCAAGAAACCTTTAATTTACAAATCTTATTACTTCAGGTAACAAAATCAAACACATTTCCAAAGGGTCCTATAAATTAAGTGCCTTGGATACAAAGTGACATTTGAGGTGCAGTTATAACTTTGTTATAAGCTTCCTCCACAAGTTTGAGATAGTCACTCAAGGATAGGGCTACAGACTGACTTTGGCGTCCAATTATCTCTTTAAGTATATTGGACAAGCTCCAAAAAGTTATTCAGGCTCCAAGGTTCCACTTAAATCAATAAAAGTTAATCTGAATGTCGCTGTTGTCCAGATCATAATGGCTCCGTTTTGCACGATATCTGAATCCTTCTTTACTTCAAAATTTCTAACACTATCAGTACCTAAGATTCCCTGGCTGCTTTTATTTCCACCTTAACAGAAAAAATACCCTGATACTGCCAAGCAGCTTAAAGAACTGGCTCTCAATCAAATCCCAACAAGTTCTTCAAACTATAAATAATTACAAATGTACTGCACCAGAAAGACTTTGAGAGAGAAAGCAAGAAATCAAGCAAGAGACTAATTTCACAGCCTAGCAGTACTCATGGAATGTAGTAGGCATAAACTGAAGTCTCTGCTCAATATCTAATCATTTACACAAAGCAGAACAATTCCTTTCAAAGACTGATGAAGCATGCATGAAAATTCACCTTTGTAGTCAGGGAAGACCCTGACACACAGTAACCTGAGTTTATACTTCTGCTTTAAATCAGAGCATGCACTTGACAATAGTTGCTCTCTCACAAGTGTCCGTCATCCCAGGCTATCAGCTACACTCATGGCTCTTCTCAAGAAAGGAGGAATGGCATGAGCTCTAGAGGAAGCACACCACTATGGACAGATGAAGTGGAGACTGGCTATGTTTTCTCACCCAAGCTTGGATGTTTCACCCATGTTGGTAAGAAAAGGCTTCAGCTGCATGTCTCTTTTCAGCATTTTTTAATTAGTTAACAGATTCGCACTCAGTTTACTGACTTTGTGAACTGCTTTTGCAGGCCATTAAGGCTATGCCTACACCATTTCAGAGGTGTGCCAACACCCCTAGCTTTCTCCATGTTTTACAAAGGAGACCTGACTGTTTGAAGCAATTAATTACACAATACCTGGATTCCAGAAGATGTGGGCACTGCCAAACCTAAGCCTTAAGTCTGTATGGGGCTAACTAGGCAGACTGTGATTGGTTCTGCGTACAGCAGTACAAAAAATAGGTCTCACTTCATGTTCTGATACATATGTAGATCTTTTATAAAAAGTAAAATATCTCCAGTGGAAGAAACCACTCTACCAGAATGATCAAAAGCCCTGTTTGTGTCTAGTTAACAGAGCTGGAAAGTGGGAGACATGGTTTCAGTTCCACACCAAGAAAAAAAAAAGGGGGGGGGGAGGGATTAATTAAAAAGCATCCATCTCTAAAATAAACAACAAACATAAGTCAGTTTTAGTTGGAGTTGCACAAAATGCTCAGTAGAAACGTGAAAGTGAAAACATAGTTGAGTTTGGTTGGAAGTGATTCTGCTGAGATGGATTACTTAAAAGGAGGCAGTAAAATGAACTCTGCTAACACAACATATTTGGCAGCAAACCAAAACTGCATGGCATTCAAATGAAAAATAAAACAACAGCACTAAACCTTATCCCTCTAGACACTACAGCTTCCATCAGGATGCAAAGAGGTTGTATATAATAACCAGGAGAAGTAACAAATGGGACTACTGCATTGTTTAGATCAACTGGATGAGCATGATAAAGCTAAAATGAACCAGACTGACCCAGCACTGTCTAAAGAATGTGACACAGGAAGACAAAGAGAATGAGCACTCAAGTCTAGAAATGGAAGGGAGCAGTCTTTGATCAAGTGGAGCAGTAATTATTTGGACCAACCTGAATCAGTGCCATCACATGAGTAGGGATGGCAAATTATTATTCCCATGCAATTGTATTTCCATCTACTCTGCTTAGACGCTTGTGCAATTTGAAAGGATACCATAACATGCACGTAAGGCAGAACAGTTCCCAAAAATATTCCAGATTTAGAAACATATTCAGGGTTTCTCTCTTTTTTTTTTTTTTCCTTTTAATGTTTGAATTGTATGACCTTGGTACTTAGGAGTCATGCAAGACCATGTAAAATTTTGCTGCATTACTCTTCTACATTAATTTCTGGTTTAATCTGTGTTTTATTCCAAGTCACAGCATTTATAAATCATCCCATTTGATAAGCTCACTCTGCCAGCCCCTCCTGCACTCCAAAACACATGTCCCCATAACAGCAGTATCATTTTTAAAAAGCAGCAGCTTCTAGTTTCTCTTTACGGTCATGAAGTGGCCAAGTCTGAGCTGCTTAAGATAGGTCTTTATTGCACAGTGGCTCTTGACTAACTTGATTTTAGTTGCTAGCTTATTTGCTCGTTTATCCTCTCTTACACAGGCCCAGGTTCTTTTTCAACCAAGATCACTGAGCCTAGGTTTTCTTCAGGTTTGATTTCAGGAGCCACTTTGGCTTAGGCTGGTAACATGTCAACTTGCAGGTGAAAGTACAGGTTATGAAAGGCAGCTCTTCTGCAGTACTTTCCCATATTTCAAACATTAAAAAAAGGAAACTCTCATAATTCCCTAGAAGAATATTGGAAGTCAAAGTTGTTCCTCACCAAGGACATGTGAAATGGCTGCAGAACTCACACTGGAATGACCAAGGAACTGTGGTAATACATACATAATACATACAGGATTTCACTCTCTGGCTAAACGCTACTTTTTCTAAGCTGTATCAGGCACTGTCGCAGTCCTTATTACCCTTGCTAATTACTTAATGAAGATTTGGGTAACACACCAGAACCCACTGAGGTCAGTGAAAAGGGTTTCCCCTGGTGATGGCCAGCATCAGAGGAAGCCTTTGGAGAACGCCTGTCTCTGTGGTCAGCCATAGCAAAAAGCGCTGTCACCTTGGAGCTGACAGAGACCAGGATGATGCCCTAGGAAGAACAGCCTTGCGTGCTCTGTGGCAAACATTCACTGTCACCAAAGGTCAGCATCTTTCCAAGGCTTGCTGCTATCAAAGCGAAGTATGAAATTCACATGTTCTTAAGTCACAAAGACTGATGGAGTTCCTCTAGAGATCAACAGATTTAGGAAAGCATTGAAAATTATAATCCTTTCAGACAGATTAATTTTACTATCCATGTATAGTGCCTCCTTACTACAGTCCAGGATTGTAGAGTCATTAAAAATGGAGCTACAGTTCTTTTATCTTTTGCTGGCCTTGTACTTTGCAGTCAAGCATGACAGGAACCAACAGCAGAAAAAGGTAGTGCCTTTATTTGATAGAGGCATGTATTAGTGGGCATTCAATACAATTTTTGCGCCAGGAGCCTCAAATATATTTTTAATAGGTAACACTTTATGAAGCATTCAGAAGATTGTGACACACTGTTAAAAAAACTAAACGGCATTCTAATCCTTCTATCAACCAGCCAGCATTTCTTATTTTAAGCCAGGTGATATAACTATGAGGTATAGGAAATTAATGTTTATCCAGACTGCCCTAATAGTCTCAAAAAAAGCTAGCATGGATTTACTAAAATCAGCAGGAGGCTGTGTGTATGTTAACACCCCAAATACCCAGGGTGAATAAGAACAGTTAAGCATGCCTTTTCTTTACACTTCCTTGATGCCCACAGTTGCTGAAATGCAGAGAAAGAAGGAATAGAGGTACAGGGTTTCAGGTACAGCACAAATCAGGCTGGCTGCCAAGCTACCTGGCTTTTTTTTATTCTTAACAACTTTTTGTTTGGCAGGACAACCCATGGGCTGGTCATGGATAATAAGCTTCTTACTAAACAGGAGCCCTGACAAACCATGAGTTCATGGCTTGAACCAACAGAGAATCATATTAATACTTCAATCGAACAAGTACCCCCAAAATGAGCAAAACAAGAGTAACATAGGCAGTAAGAGGGACAACCTTTTTTTAAATCCCATTTTAACGTGTTCCAGAGTTGTCAGTTACTTTTCTGTCATCTAGTTAATAATAAAAAAAAAGGTCTTAGATTAAGGCTGTGTAATGCACCTACAAGAAGCGTACTGAAACACTCAAAAAGTCCCACAGCTGAGTCACTTGAATGTCTCCAAGCTACTTTACAGATAGCAGTGTTTCCCAGAATCTCCTCTAAAACATATTCCCAGGATACTTCTAAGGCTTAGATTAAGCAGCCTCAAATTTGTCTTTTATGGTTGCCTGTGACAAGACAATTCCCCTCTGGCTGCTCATGGGAGCATCACGAGAACATTCAGAACCCGTCAAGCTACTATATGTGGAAAAGCTACATACTTGAGACAAGAATCTGCTTTTAATATTAAATTAACAGGTTTGTGGGGGGGTTTAACAAGTTAAAAATAAAGAACAGGTGTGGTTTTTTCTTTGAAGCAATGCCAAATATGAGTTTAATTGGAACCCGGTTTCTTAAAGTGCGTACTCTTCTGAGCAGATACTAAGGCTTTGTAAAAAAGCAGAGAGCATCTACTGCAGAACATTATTTTAAAACAATTGGTCATTTTAAAAATAGCATACTATGCAGTAACAAAAAGATTATCTGTTCATTTTTTAATAGGCAACTAAATACAAAATGCCTGTTAAAAAGATAAAGAATTCTGACGGCTTTTAGCATCCAGCAGACGGAAAGGGATTATGGATGTAACCATTCTCTTATCTCAAACAACAGGCATTTATACTTCTTCCTTCTCATACTTATTTATTTATTTTTCCAGGAGGAAAATATCTTCCCTTTTGTTCAGAAACTGCATGAAGTAATGCAGTACCAAGTTAACATTTAAAGATTTAGTAGAAAGAAGTTGACTGGTATTCAGTTAATACTATGGACACTGATAAGGACAGTGCATGAAGTGCTATGGCATGCCCTCGGTATGGTAGAGGACGTTTATCAACAAACCATTGAACCTAAGGCTCAGACTTCTGGTTTTCCTCATTTATATATGCCACACTACAACTGCTTCTCAGCTTCCTCTCATCCAGAGGGACTTCATTCCTCATTCAGTGAGCCTATAAATTTTGAAAAAACACATAAATTACTTCAAATAATGAGAATAAAAAGGCATCTACAGGAGCCTTTAGACTGTCAGTCAGAGGAAAATATCTAAAACATTAGGCTGTTTTATTTAGTGCAGGAATTGCCCCTTCAACCCCCCTCTCAATTCTTACAGACAAATGCAGACTCTCCTTCCCTCTCCTTTCCCTTTCTGCTCTCTAGTGCCCTGCTAAAAGGCTCATACGCTTCAGGGAATAGAAAAGGATGGCTCTAATAACTCCCAGTCTCCTGATGGAAGTCATCTGAAAGACCTATTATCTTATGACAATTGAAAATTAATACAAGAAAGAAAAAGCAGGGGATGTGCCAGAAGACAACTGAATGCAACTTTTAAAATTAAAACAGAAGAAAGTGTTAAATGCAGATAGGTAACTCCAGAAAATTACATTCACATGAAAAATCACAAATGCAAGCAGTCTATAAACACTCCAAAGAAAAAAATAAAAGTTTCAAAAAGAAGCTTGTTTAGAAGTCACCTTTCTAGGTGGACTTATCTTCTGCATAAACTTCTCCACTCAAGCCAAATCTGTGTTGGAAATTATGTGACCTGTAAAACAGAGCACTGTACTGAGGCTTGGAGACATGGATCTGCTCCATTACCAATAGTGGATCATACCTCCTGATTATTTCACCCTCATGTACCTTTTGTATTTACTTGAATACAAAATTTTAGTGTTGCTGCTGTGAGAAAAGCCATGATGTGCATATGACGGATATGTAGTTCTACAGCACTGATCAGTTTTTAACTTATTCTTGCTGAACTGTATGTGTCGGAACAGAGTGAAAGACAGTGGTTTATGCACTGAATTTGGATTGCAATCAGTTCTATTAGTTACAACACTACAAGATTACAAGATACTTAATGTATAGTTTGTAAAAACATGAATTAAGCAGATAGAATATGGAGAATCCATGTTTTTCCCAACCAAATTACAGATTAGAATGCATGATCTCTACTGATTCAACAAAAAATACATGTGCAGGACCAAATATATAAGGGCATACAAAATAAATGGAATTTGGTCAGATGCAACTAAATCCAACCTCACACTGCAGCTACACAACTATAACAAAGTGTTTCATGTCCTTGAATGTGCACAATAATCTCAGGTAAGAGGGAAATTGCTTACACTGCTTTCACAGAGTTAACTGCTCTAATTATTAAATAGCCCTCACATATGGCAAGGAATTACAGAATGTAAATTGAGAGCCATGTGCTGCAAAGTAATCACACAAATGGTTCCCAAATAGCAACATGACTTCCGAAAGGTTAGCAGAATCATACTTTCCTGAAGTACAGACAATTTCAGAAAACTAGTGCTGACATACTCTGCATTATAATGTAACCTATTATTAGGATGACAGTAGTAAACAAAACATCCTTTCGTTTGTGATTAATTTGAGTGTTAGCCTAAAAAAACTAGCTATAAAAATGTGTTTAAAGATTGATCTCGGCATATTAAAGTGCTTTGATTCTTATCATTAAAATTTATTAGACTTTTGACAGTATTAATACAAATCTTCTGCTGATGCTTTAATTTAGCAGGCTGGTAAATTGTACAGCAACACAAAATGTTATCCACTATAGCTGCTTCTTGAGACAGATGACTCATTGTTGAAAAACATTAACATCAGAAATGTAAATACATGCATATATCATAATGACAGAACTGTTTACATTATTCTGCTATCAAGTTTCCAAAGGGTATTTGAAAAAACTCATTCAGCTGTCTTAATCTGACAGTTGTTTAAAAATAGCCAATGTTCAGTATTGCCATTTTATCTCCCTCCTTCACTCTCCATCTCTTTTGTCCTGCCCTTTCCCCTGTTACTTGCTCAGAGTGTTTGGGTTTTTTTGCCTTGGATTGTATTATCCTAATGCCAATTTGTTGAAAACAGTGTTTTGTTTTACTTCATGTCTGTTGCTTGGGAGTCTTTAGAAGCTATTGTTAGATACTAATAGTAGTCACTAATACAAGCTGCTAACATCAACAATTAATAGAGACCAAAATGCTGTAAAAGGCAAAGCAGATTCATTTTTAATGTACAGGCAATTACAATGTCCTTCTGCATGATCCTTGTTGATGAAATACCTCTCTCCACACACCACTAATTCTAAACATCAGAAGCACTAGACTGCACACTGAAAAGGTTATTGTTAAAAAAGGTCACAAAAAGGTGGTACTGCAAGAATAAAGCAGGAATATGTAGTCAGGAATACTGCCAGAAACAACAGATCTATCTCAAACCACTCAATACCACCAATAAAATTGCACTGGCACAAAAGGAACACAACACAATCTGTGGGTAGAGAAGGATCTTTGCTTTCTACAGCTGCATCTACAAGTCATGGTATTTGGGGAAAGCTGTGTCTAGATGGAGTAAAATAAATTCATGGCATTTTCATCAAATAAGAGAGTTGGCCATTTTCTAGAAGAACGTATGAAATAGGTATTTAAAAAGGGAAAAGATATGAAAACAGAACAAAAATTAACACATCCATCAGAACACTTCAGAAGGGCAGGGTTTAGAGGTTCCTGGGTGCTTCCTGAGGAGATGTTGAGCTCTAGGATACGGTGTTGTTCAGCTTTTCAGTTCCCTGTACTGTCTCCAACAATGACAAAGTAAACTGAGAATGATTTCATGATGTATATTGCCCCTCCTTTAAAATACTGTCTTTTCCCATATTTAACCCTTTTCAGGACTCCAGGTTATAGTGACAGTGGGAAAAATGTGGCCAGAGTCACTCCAGTAGTCAGGTCCCCGGTTTTGCTGAATGTTAGAAACCCCAAGGTAAACACCATAAAAAAGCTTAAGTCTTCTGTGTTTTTCCAGATCTTTCCCACTTACCCTAACTCTTCCATTCATGACAGTGGATTGCTTATGAATAATACACTCAGGAGTTGTATAACATTGTGCTTTCTGCTGTCCATAGGCAGTGTAAACCTTTCATCTACACAGGTATATTTATTCATCTGTATCTTCCAGAACTGACATTCTAAATTTAATTTTTTTCACACTTGCCAATTAAAATGGAAAACTTGCTGGTTGTAAGTCATGAAATATTATAATAATTAAGTTTAAAAAGCACCTTTTGAGGGTCCAAAGCAGAGCCAACTCTGAAAGCAGATCAGATTGCCCAAAATTCTGTCAAATTTTCAGTGTCTCCACAGAAATTCCACCACTGAGCAACCATTACGTCTGCAGCTGTGTTGAAAATCACCATAATATGCCTCAGTTATGACCCTGCCTCCTACAGCTAAGAAGGGGGGAAAAAAAGTAATATTTCTTCATTATTTTATCATTTTAGATTATGTCTCATAAATAAAAGATAGTATTGTTACATCGTTTTCACCACAACCTTGAATGGGGTAGAAGCCTGTAGTGCTATGCAGAATAAAATACATAGCAAGAGGTGTGTCTTACAGCAGTTTTCATTTATGAGGTGTTAAAATACAGGAAATAAATACATAGTTGCCAGTAGAGGCTACAAGAACTCAGTTTTTTAAAAAAACAAACCTTTCTACACAGAGAAGCTGAAGGACTTCTGAATGTCTACTTAAGCACAAGGTTTTAGTTTCCATTGAAAATAAAATGTTAAAATTAGACAATGAATTGTCTTGAAAGTAAGTTATTCATCATCAGACAAGGCTTTGAGCAACCTGGTCTAGTAGAAGGTGTCCCTGCCCTTGGCAGGGGCATGGAAACAGATGATCTTTAAGATCCCTTCCAACCCTCACCATTCTATGATTCTATGACTATTTGCTTAAATATTGGTTACTGTCACATGAGCAGAAATGAACATCACTACAACAGTGATGCCTACTCATATCACAGTATGATGTAACTGCCATTTTTCTTTAAATCAAAATACACTTAGGGTCTATTTTTCCACCTCTGTGAAGGACAGTGTATTCCAAATATTGTCTAATATATCTAAATCTAAGAAGAGAATTAATGTTTTTAACTGCTGATTTAATAGTTCTTCATAGAATCATAGAATAGTTAGGGTTGGAAAGGACCTTAAGATCATCAAGTTCCAACCCGCCAGTCATGAGCAGGGACACCTCACCCGAGACGACATCACCCAAGGCTCTGTCCAACGTGGCCTTGAACGCTGCTGGGGATGAAGCATTTTCTTCACCAAAACTTTCTTAATATATTTAGGTGATTGTACAGTTGAGATCGCTATAGCTTCTTTCTTACGTTCTTTAGTTACAACTCTTTTTTTTGGTATACATTATTAAAGAAAGATTTGAAACATAACTTTCTGTGTGCCTCCTATAGAAAGGATATGTGAAACTGAGTACTCCAGGACTACATCATAGCAGTAAACATTAAATTTCCCTGATATTGTTTGTAAGTAGAATCATAGAAGTTCACCTTTTAGTGTGACCCAGAATACTGTTAGTTTTGCATTACAAAATATATCTTTGTTGCTACAGAATGACCAACATTTTTTTTCTTTGTAAGCAAGATATACATTGATTTCTCTATTTTAAAATCACTTTTTGCTTGGATTTTAATCTAATACTAAAAATCCATTTAATCCATTAAAATCCCCCAAAGATACCCTGGATAAATTTTTTAATGCATTTAAACATATCTGGAAACATTTCAGAGGTAGATTATTTAAATAATTATTATATTTTCAATTCAGGTGGCATTAGATGTATTCTGTCATTTCACAAGGGCAATAAAAATTTTGGAACTATAATACTGTAGTCCTTTGGTACTTGGCTCTTAAAACTAGCCAGCCTGAGTGAGAAGCAGCTCTGTATTTTGGATAGCAAACTCATAGCAAGATTTACGTAACATGGTAAGAGGCCTTAGTGGGAAGCAGTCAACAGCAGAATACCTTGTGTGTTAGCAAGGACACTGCTTTTGAACCAGTTTCTAAGTAACCCAGAATAAATTTATCACTGAAAGAAGGCAGTTTGTCTCAGCCCATCAAATCTGGCTGAAAAATGAAACCATCCCATCAGTCTGTTTTACAATGAGCTTCAATAAGCTCCACAGAAATCTGAAGTATCTGCTTTCATGTCTTCTTGTAGCTGAGATAAAAGTAAGCAAAACCTTAATTCAGCCATGGTGTCATCAGCAATATTTCAAGCATTAGAAGCAAATGCTGATGATAAGCCAGGAAAAGGAAAAAAATTAAAAATAATAAAAATGTACTGAACAAACTTGTTCAGTGAACTGGGAGATCCTTCCAGACAAGCTCCTTTATAGGCACATAAACTTTACAGTAAAGTATGTAGAGTTTTGTTAACTGTGATGAAGCAAAGCATTTCACCACTCTGCACAATTGCAATACTCTGCACAGTTGCAACATAAACTTTATTTTGATATTTTCACTGTTGATTTATCCACAGACTTTCAATAAATAGATACACACATACATAAGTAAGTTTTGTTTAGCTCCTCAGCCACTATCCTATCCTACAGCATTTTTGCTGGTTTGTTCTTCAGTATCACAACAGCTTCTGAGGGTTTTTTATCCTTCCACTTCCCTAATGATTCATTCCCCAGAATGTTTATAACCACTGAGTTAGTTCTGCTCTTGGATTTTAACACCATCTGCATGCCCTGGATAACTAATTAAATGAGATTTTCATATCCTCCTCTCTATTGCTTTTCCATTTTTTGCAAGGAATGCTTTTTGCCAATATACATTATCCACAACTCTTAACATAAATTAATCTGAGTTTCTCACTGACTCTTCTGAAAGCACTGTTACAGCCAGTTCTACCTGACCCTTCCAGGTATGCCAAAGAGTGAGCATACAGTAGTTCACTTCTTTGTATCCCAGCATAACTACATAGATACTGGGCTTTCAGAAAATGCAAGTGCTGCTCCGAATTGCTCTGCACTAGCACTGGGAGAGAGAGATTATGATTTCCAAAATATTAAACTAGAGCAAAGAAGGGCTAAGGAAGCAACAAGAACTAAGCAGGGGATTTGCACTTTTTCCTTTAAAGCAATAATGAAAGCTTTCCTGTAGTGTTCTACAGCAAAAATAGTTGAAGGACCTTTTTCTAGGGTATTCTGAATGTGTGTTAAGCATGATGAGTCTGACAAACACTGCTAAGTTTTGAATCACTAGCTAGGGAACTGCTGCAGTTACAAACTCTTCTACAGCTGATTAAAACTGTGAATCACAGAGACATATAAATATACTGTCCTAAATTTAACATATTCCCAATTATAAGCATGTGATCATGGCCTTGTTTCCTGGCAACTGAAGAGATACAACTCTTTGATAAACACATACACATACATATGTATATATAGCTCTCCTGATCTGGTGAGGAATGGGTAAAAAGTTTTCTACGAAAAAAAATTGCTTTTTTCTCTGTTAGCTCATATTGGTAAATATATCATACAATGTTTTATCCCGGAGTCTAACACTTTGTGCTACTACACCAATTTTATGCAACAATATATTCAGTGCTGCAAAGATAAATGATCATACCCTTAAGTACTCACTGCTCATCATCTCTCTGATAGTAATAATCCTTCTTGGTTCTCATCAGCTTTTCTGCTCGATTTATTTAGAAAACATTGTGGAAAAAAAGGTTTTGGTATTCCTATAACTGAAACATAATGGATATTCTTGTTTAAAGCAATTTGAACATCTGAAAGTCATCTTGCAACAGAGATGGATCCTTCAAAATGGAAGCACAGTGGTATTTAGTTTTCACCTACCTACTGTTTGATCTTCCTCAGTTTTCTTAATAGCCCAGATTCACCTCTTTGGTTACAATGAGAATGCCATTCCTGAAGCTGGTGAGACTGACCACAGTTTGTGGAAAGATCCTCAAGTTGTATAAATTTGCATAGCTCTTTCCGATGTTAATGTAACAGCTCAAAATCTGGCCTTCAAGCTGTGAGGCCCAGTCCTGTGTCTTTGTAACTTCCCTTTGTGGGGTTTCGGGGTGGAGGGGTTTGGGGCTTTTTTCCAAGATTTGAATTTTATAGATCCTAAGTCTTGTATTCAATTATATTTTATAAATTTGGGAGTGTAGAACAGACAGACATTCTACAGCTGCTAAAAATTACCAACTTGGCCTAGTGAAAGGTGTCCCGTGGCAGGGGGGTTAAAACTAGCTGATCTTTAAGGTCTTTTCCAACCCAAATCATTCTATGATTCTATGAATTTCAAACACAAGAAAGCAAAGCAGGCTGAATAGCTTGTGGTAAGACTGATGGAGTATTCAACAAGATGTCAAAAACCTAGCATCATCCCCATTATTTCTCCTTTTCCTCCTCTTTTTCATCTTTAAAAAGAAGCTACCATTTTATAAATTATGTATTTTTTTTGCTGATACACCTAATACACAAGAATATCAACATATTACTTTAACATATGTCCCTTTTCCCTTTAATCGTATCTGTCCATGGGGCAGAGGAAAGCAGACAGAGCAGACACATAATCACTTCCAGATTTTAATGCAGCTGTATCTCAGTTTCAACATTCTGTTGTCTTGTTATTTGAAGATCTAAACTCTTTTGGTCTCTTCCTTAATTTTAGTGTCCATTGTTTTGTGAATTTATTTTGCTACATGCTAACAAATATCAAAGAATTCATAGTAGAGCACTAAGTATCTTGCAAACATTACATAAAATAAATAGAACAAAATACCTTCATGATTTTGAAGAAAAACATAGACAAACTCTTTATAACTTGTCATTTGCATGTCTGTACTTCATGGAAATCAGTGCTAATGACATGGGGAATTTGTTTTGAAACTGAACTTGTAACTTACTTTGATGTCTCAACAGAAATGGCATGGAATATTTGGGTAAAATACTTTATGTCAGAACTGAAAGTGCAGTCAAGAGTGTTCAGGTCCTGTGCTTAGCATAAAATGAGTGCAGAGAAAAAATTATTTTCCCTTGAATACTCTCATGCCTACCCATATCAATATAGTAGGTCAGGGTATTACCTAATTCATATGAGATGTCTCTGGATTTAGGAAACAATGCAGTGCCTTCTTTTCCCTGCCCACACCCATTTGCAGGCTAGTTCATCAGTAGAGCGTTCAAGGATCCCAGCTCCTAGAATTGCCAACAGCCAATAGCCAAAACCTGCTTAGACGACAGAGCTGTGCCACCAGTAAAAGTTAAAGCTGCCTTAACAGTCTATAGAAAATAGCATTCAGTTCTGAATTGTACTGATGTATCAGAAGAGCATCAAGTTACATACTGTAAGTACTCACACCAAGTCTCCCAGTAAAGCTAATTATAAATTCAAGAACAAATTCCCAAACAGACACTTGCTTAGTTGCATTTATACGGAGTCTTTGAAGGAGCCTATACATTTCTATTTGGTTGGTCAGTAATTACATGCAACTCCAATGTGAAGCTAACACTTTTCATTATTAAAAACATTTCTGTGATTAATAATTCTTTGCAATGAGCTGAATTTTTGCTGTAAGTCATCTCCAAGAATGTCTTTCACAACAAGGGAAAGCGGGCTGGTGAAAAACTCTTGCTTTCAAAAGACCTTAGAAGAATCCCCCTCAGACCCTGGCCTATTTCTGTTGTAGCACGTTAGGTCAGGTTGCAATCTCAGTCCTAGTAGTGTAGCAGGGTATGCAAGCTGCTATGCCAAAGTAAATGCTGTACTGGTTTCAGTTAAATTCTGTCAGATTCATATAAATGCAAGTGGAACAGTTCTGAGACTAAGCATATTAAATTAATGACATGTAACATGGTCAAAGTGCAGCAGTCTATACAACACTTCGAGAAACTACGAGGACTCAATATGCACAGTGTTTAAAAAAAAAAAAAAAGAAAAAAAAGATTCATTTTTTCTATTTTTCTTTTTCGAATACAGGTTAATAAAGAAAAAGGAATAAAGGGCTACAAAATTCCTGAAATATGAAATTCGATAATTACTAAGCATTATGTACAAAGACATTGTTTGTTATATGTCAGATCATGGATTATCACAGCTGGCTTTTACAGGCATTCTTTTAAGCTACAAGAATTAGCCCATCTACCACTGAAGTATTCTTGTAGATTACGATTAATATATCATGAATCATCATGGTTTAATGTGCATGACACAGTTTTGTTTCACACATGTTCTGCATGGGTTGATTGCCATGTATGCCAACATCAAACAAATGTTAATTCTTTAATTTTTATGCTCCCAAAGTATATTTTAATTACCAGGAAGGCCTGGCAAAGAAAAAAAGGGAGGTATTTTGAAGTAGATTTAATAGAAAATCTAAAATAAAAATCCATTATAAAAATAACTTTTTGAATTATTTTCAATAACATACATTTTGATATGAAAAAGCATACATGATATGCAAGAGAACTGCAGACTGCTCTGTAGAATGGCACAGTTCTTTTGGTAAACAAGAACAGAATTCTTCATTATTTTTCTAATAAAACCCAGGATTTTAAAAGCTCTGTCAATTTAACATGAGCTTCTGTGACATGAAATGTTTCTGCAAGTCACCTGCAAGGCATTTGTATGCTCATACTATATCTAAATCTTAAAATTCAGGTATTTTGCAAATTAATGGAATCCCTGTGTAAAACACCACTATAGAAATTCTCACATCAAGCCTCCTTCTGTGGATCACCTAAATTAAAAAGTCCTTAAATATAAAATATTTCACATGTTTCCCCTGTGCAGAGTCCAGAAATGGAAATAAAAAGATATCCTAGGTTAAGATAATGCATATGAGAAAGTGGTTTCCAGACAGTGCCAGCTCCCACTTTTTGCTGTGTCAGCTGCAAACCAAGATTCTCCGGAACCAGAACAGCAACAGAGCCACAGGTCAGGATGGAAGATGGTTGGCTAAAAACTGTGAGTTTTAACTAATTCCTGATGTGATCAGAGTTGTTAGAACAGGTCTCTAGCTTTGGGCCTGATCTTACTGAAATCAACAAGAATAGAAATGGCTCCCAGGTATTTTGCACTAAAATTAGTTTTAGCAAGTTAAACAGTCTCCAGATAGAAAATGACAATTACCAAAACTGTTCCAAATAATGTGTTCTATTTGATACATGAATATTTACACTTGTTAGTATCAATAGCAGATAAACAATAATAGTAGATAAAATATTATCAAACCCAAGATATTCTGCCCCTCCCCACACCACCACAGAGACCTTTTTGAATGGTAATTCTATGATTCTAATTCTTCCAGCACTAAACAAATTGCTTAAATTTCCTGCTTACATAGCTACATGAGCTGGCATACAGCTTTGAAATGAAAATGTGAACTGACATTTTGAGAAATAACTGACAGTCATGGCACAAGAGTGCAGTGACCTCTACCCTCTAATATTCCCTTGTTTCTTTTGGTGTTTTGGTTGTTTTTTTCAAATGCCCAAATACATGCAAGGTACCCAGACACAAAATGCTATTTACCAGTAAAACCCTAATTGCAATGAAGTAAAAAATACAACATTTCCATTGAATTTACTGGAATAAAGAGTGAATCTAAAATGCGGACTGTGCACACACCACACAAAACACTTGTGCAGATTTCTGAAAACATATGTTCATCGCATTGCAGGGAATCAAGCCTGCATTCCTTGTTCAACCAGAATTCCCTGACTGGAATAACAGTGTTAGAAATTATTTTTGTTCTCGTTCTGTCTTACTATGTTAAATCATCAGATTTTTGTCTTCTTTTTCCTTAAGATAAATGTGTGAAAGTGCTTCCTTTCCTCCTTTCCATTCATAGATGTTATCTTCCTCAAACTTCACATGATTCAGCTGGGTGAATATAAAGTTATAAATAATTTTCCAAGATACATACCAGTTGTTAGGGGGGAAAAAAAAAAAAAGCCCTGAAGGAATATCACTGCATAAAATCTGAACAGTAAGGCTTATTTTTTTTAATCAGTCTTTGTTTTTATTACCTCCTAATCCAGGTCTGAGACGATTATCATAACCATCCAGAAGTCTGTCTAGAATTCTTGTAAAGATGGTGATGTTATTCTTAGCTTCATCTTCCAGGGAGTCAGCCAGCACTGATCTAAATGGACATTTTACATTTTAGAAAGTGCTATGTAAGCTTTAATGTACACTCAACATGCAGTTTTTGCAGGCTGGCCCTGAATACTTAACTTGCTGCCCTCTAACAGGAAGGATGTAGTTAAGAGTATACGAATACACAATTTGTACATAACAAGTTCAAAAACATAAGAGTAGTTGATATACTACTTAAAATTTCCAGGAAGTCATTCTCCAGTAGCCTCTACATCTAGTCAACACTGCACCACCATGGGTGTTACTTCAATCTCCACTAGCACATTTGGCTAGTGCCGGTGCAAAAGCCTAAAAGAGCTTCCTAGGCCTGAGTGGCAGGTCACTCCTGGACTGATAATCTAGGTTCCCACAAACAAAACTGTCTCCTTCCAGCTCTATCCTAGCTGTCCTCACCTAAGCATACTCTATCTCTGGATAAATCCTGTGGATATGCTTCCACCCAATGGTCATGTAACGTACATGACTAGAAGAACTAACATGAGGGAAAACTCCGGTGATCATGCTCAGGGAGTCCTCTGATGTCAGTGTTTGGTGGGTGGGAACAATGATGCTGACTAGCAAGCTGCAGGACAGCTGTGGGTTGATTTCATATTACTAAAATGCTATTTTGTTAGAAAAAGCAGTATCTGACGTTCCACTAGATACAGACAGACCTTGTAAAAGTTGAATAGAAAAAAAAAATTAAATTAAGCATCAGGAACAATCTACAGATTCTCAATTGTTTCTAACTTCCCCGATGAAGAAAGAGATGTTACAGACTTCATGGGTCATATCTCTATAGGAAACACTAGGGGCTGGAGCATGAACCTGCTGCCAGCCAGCTGCGGTGCTGACCCGGACCTGGAGACCCAGACCAAAGCTTTTGTCTGCCAGGGGAACACTCCCATGCAGAAAGACGTACACAAGCAAATGTTACTGTGCCAACAATTTTAAGCACCATGCATGTGAAATGCATGAGCTCATCAGTCTTACCTGCTTAATTGTGGAATATTAGTATCCATAAGTAAAGCATATGCTACACTCATCATTTACACCTTTTCTAGCCATCTATATTTTTAACCTGAAATGTCTGAGTATTTATCGTCTCTACATGAACTACTGATCAAGACATCCTGAATGCCATAAAAACAAGAATGTTTTCTTCCTCCTCCAAATCAAAAGTAGGCTTGGGTTGCATTTTCCCTAAAGCAAGCCACAAAATGATGAAAGGCAGGGCTTTATGTTGGTCCCCAATTCAACAGCATGGAGGAAGTATTTCAATGTAAATCATTGCAGTCTGTGCTTTCTGTTACAGAACTGACCAAAACCTTATAACTTATGAAGCCCATACCAAAATGTCATGTGTGATTTCACTGATGTATGAGGTTTTTCTTAATTTTAATTACTATATGGGCCATTCTTTGAAATTATTTTCTCTACTGTCTCTGCCATTTTTTGAGGTTTTTTTGAGTTAGAAAAACTGTTGGATCTCAGAGATACCACTAAAAAATCAGATCATACAATATCAAATTAGGGTCAAATCCTGCAAACTTTACTCAGGCATGGACTCCTTAATTATGCATGTAGCCTCTTTGACGTCAGTGAGATTACTCACTTGAGTAGGGTTTGCAGGATCTGGCCCACTGTGACTCAACTAATACTGCACCAGAGTTAGGCACGAGGTGAAATGGGAAACATAGTTTCAAGAAATGTTTTGTTTGCTAGGAAACAGACAAAAATAAATGCAGAGTTTTTAAATCATATGAAACTTGCATTATTTAGCTTACAACCCTCATCGGTGCAGAACAAGACCTACCGCAGTCAGAACCAAAGCAAGTGAACTCAAGTTACAAACTACAACTAATTGCACATTTAGGGACTGTGAGCAACCCCAAACTATTAGGTGATTAAAATTACGTTCTCTTATGTGGTCACTTTAGAAATGGAGAACTTTAAACAACATAAGAAAAGTTGATTAATAAATGAGGCTAGTGTTTTATTATATGTGATTGTGAAGTTGTATGCTATCTCCACCTAGAGGTTTAAAGCTTAAGTATCATTTTGAATTCTGTTACGTTGATCAAGAAAAAAAAAACAAAACCAAAAAGATGGCATGCCTGCAATAAAAACCATGCAAGCATTAATTTAGAGACTGTGATTTGCTATAATGACTAGTCTATGTCTCCATCTTAACTGCTCTGTATGGTACACAATCACAGTGATACAGTAACTACATTAAATCTTTAAGATTCAATAAGGCATTTAAAGGAATTGGTTTTTAATGGTGAAATAAAACATCTATTCACAAACTGTTTAAGGACAAGCAATTAGGCTTATACATTCCCTAGACTACCTTCCAATGCATTTGCTCTGGAACCTATGTAATACTGCATTCAAAGAGCCAAGAAAGGTTTTTTTAATGACATTACTATATACCATACTTTCATAACCTCTCACACAGGCTTACCATTAGCAGACGGCAACATACATGTTTGTAAGGAACAAGAAAACTAAACATCCTCTCACCTTGTTGGTAGCCACACCAATAAAACGAGAAGAACCAACAGCATCTCGGAGAGCACCAGCTTCCTCTTCATCGCTGCTCTTGCAAAACCTAACCGTGCAAGAAAAACACAAACCCACTCTCAGCTACAGTCAGTCTCCTCCAAGCCGTGCTTTCAACTTAACCCGAGGAAAAATATGCCACTTCGGTGGAGAGGGGAAACCACTGGGTTTCTGCAGCACTTCTCACTACTAGCAACTTATTGTATCTCCATCTTTCCCAACGATCCTGCTCTGTGTAAAGAGGCAACGTATGATCAAAAGTGGCATGTGAGCAGACGCATCAGATGCTTTCCTTTTCCGTAAGCCCCAAGACGAAAAGGAATGAAAAAAATAAATAAATAAATAAATAACCCCCGTATGCACAAAAGGACCGGGGTTTAAACATTCCTCGCCTCACAACGGCACTCCGCAGCCGGGGGGCGGCGGGGGAAGTCACGCCATTCGCGGGGGCTCGGTGCGGGGACCGCGGTCGAGCCGCCCCCAGCCGCCGCCGCCGCCGGCCGCCCAGCACGTTTGACAGCTGCTCGGCAGTACACTGGCGGGGGGGGACAGCCCCGCAGGGCGACAAGTTGCGGTCGGCGGCAGAGCCCTGCTAGGGGCAGGGTGAGGACCCCCGGGGACCGTACCTGGAGGCAGCGTGCGGTCGGGGTGGGGAGGGGGGAACAGGGGCGGACGGTGCCAACAGAGAGCGGGACAGGAGGCGGGCGGCGGCAGAGCGCTGCCAGGACCGAGCGGATACCAAGCGGCGGGCGCGCGCGTGCCGGTGCGCGGAGGCTGGCGGGGAAGGGGGGGGAGGGGGGGGGCAGGGTTGCGCGTACCGGCGCTCGCGGGTGGCGGCTGCTCGGGAGCGGAGTTGCCCCAGTGGGCGCGGCGCGGCGGAGGGGTGCATGTGCGCCCCGGCGCGTGCGGGGCAGGGAAGATGCAAGTCACCCTGGCGAGCGGCGGCTCAGCCGCGGCCCTGCTGCCTGCGCGGCAACTCCGCCTATGTGCGAACGATAAACCGGGAGATCCCCAGGACGACATACCCCCTTCCCCGTGGCCCTTCCCGACCCATTCTTTAATCACCTCTTGTTAAGTGCGGGTGTGACAGGGCACAAAACCAACAGCACCCCCGCGCCCTTTCCGGTCTGCTGGGGGGAATGAACGACTGACAGACCGCAGCTCCAGCCCTCGTGGCCCTCCGAGGCTGCCTCATTAATATTCCCCGCTTGCCCGCTGGCATAGTCTAATTGAAATGCTGAGAGAAGTCTGTCATTTAAAGTGAGCTCAGGATGCAGGCAGCCAAGAAAACAAACCTCTCTTGTTCCGCTCAGATGGCATCACTTTCGGCTGTGTTGCCTTCTGAAGCACGCTGCCCTCCTTTCTTACACGCAGCCCTTCTCTGGTAGGAACTGGACCCCCGCTAGGATTCATCCACATTGATTTTCGGTTTTCCAGCCTAAGTAGATCAGGACAGGCTTGACAATTACAGATGAGGGGTTATATTTAGTGTACCCCCATTTCACATTGTTAAGTCGGAAATAATTAAACAACACCTGCAATAACAACATTGCAGCTGCTTTTTTTTTTTTTTTTTAAACTAATCCCCATCTATCTTCTTTCAATTTATTAACTGCTAAAAATACAGCTCAGTTATTCTCTTAGCATCACTGGCCTACCTGCTTACTGTGTTTTGACTGTAGCTGCTTTGCTGAAGTTTGCTTCTGAATCATTACCAGTTCCAAAATGAACATATGAAGCTGCATGCACAGACATGGTGGGGGGGAAAAAAAAAAAAAAAAGAAAAAAGAAAAAATTACATAAAATTCTTCAGTGGACTATAGGATCAACTACAAAAACTGGGGGATTCTTCTCCCCCCTCTCCTTTCTCCTGTTTTCCCTTTGTTTCCTGTGGTGCTTGCACCTGGAGGTCCCCTTGTTTTTCTTCTTTAGTGGAGTAACAGCTCCACAACAGAGCAATGAAAGACAATAGAAGGAAGAAAAGTGCTTGGGCTGTCAAGATAATTTGCTACCTCCAACTTTGAGATATTTTGTAACTTGCAGTAAGACTGGGAAGACAGCGAGAGCAAGCTGGATTCTGGGGGGTTTAAATAACCGGTAAAATGACAGTCCGGACTGTCGGAAATGGCAAAGACAAGGGCTCAAGTGCAAAAACCAAAATCAAAAGAACACACATTCAGCAGTCATCCAACCCTGACTGTGTCTAAGGTACAAGGCCCCCATCTTTCCTGTCCACATGTGAAAATGCACTCCGCTCACAGACCTTCATTGTGTGATCTGTGGTCAACCTAAAGGCTTCTTTGGATTTCCCTGTAAGTCCCCACATATTAGGAATTAACAACCGACACTAAAGGCAGAATCAACCCTCAACAGTAAAGAAAACTATTTGTCCTAAGAAAGGGTGACTTCACAAATATCAGTACGCAGAAAAAAAAAATCATTAAAAGTGAAGAGCCTTTGTGATTTATTCTGATGTGAAATACATTGCATAATAGAAGCAGAATAACTTTTTCCACAGGCATTCACATCATTCCTTCCCAAATGACACTTCAAGTAACCATAATACTGAAACTAGAATCTAATCTTTGTATGTGAGATGAATCAAAAAATAGAAAAACATATTTGTTAAGGAAAGCAGTCACAGTGGCTCCTTGTTGCTGTGATAACATATTGTCATTCTTCAAAAGCCACATGGGGTAGATATGTATTTATAATGAGCTTGTGTTCAAAGCCTTCCCCCAGAAAAATGTGCTGGGTTTGAGGTTCTAATCAAAATTATTGCCTGTGATGTTCTTTGAGATTTACCATAGCTTCATGCCTTGAAGTCACACTTCAGATAAACCACATACCTTGAAACTATCAGAAACTTGAAAATAACCCCTCATTCCCATTTCAGGTGAGTTGCACAGCCCTGTGGGGTATCCTGAATCACTGGGAAGCTGAGTACAGGGACAGACTACTGTGACAGCATGTGAGAGATCAGAGGCAATATAATTACTGACAGAGTGAAGGTTCTTTATGCTAGTCCCACAGGCTTAAAGCCCATGCTGCCAACGAGCTGGAAGGCATTTGAGAAGAAAAGTGTATTGCCTGGGTTTTATTGTTTTGCTTGGTTTGTGAGCATGCATGCATGGCTCACAAACACTAGATGTGTTAGCTCTTATTGGTTAGAAACTTGAGCCCCCTCCGGTGTACAGTCAACAGGGAACTTTCCCTTCCTTCTGTGTTATTATCTGTGGAGTGATATTGAATGATTTCAGTCATTATTGAATTAATTTCACTTAGTTATGAGTCATAGACAGTGTCCAACTTGTCACTGGGGTTTGGGATACTCTCCTCAGTCTGGATGCAAGTGCCCTGGAAGTAGAGTCATGCCATTGGCTTGAATAGGACTTGAAATAATCCATTGGAAGGCAGCAGTAACAAATTGTTACTTTCAAAGTACAAACAAAATATTTTACTTAAAAGGTTTTATTTCTTTTCTGCTGTATTTACTGAATTAGATAAATAGAATTAAATCCCTATTTTGATATTAAAAAAATACCTTTAAAAAAAAGGACCTAACAATCCTATTATTCCCCTTTGCCAAGGATCTCAAACTCTGCACATGCTAATAAATGATGTTTCACAATACTGTGAGATAGGAATTACTACCTCTGTGAGGACAAATTGAATAGCAGGGCAAGTATGTGAATTTTTTAAGCACTTCTTCCAGTTTAGAAGTAAATAGAATCACGGGAGAGGTGGACATAATCAGGTAGTGCTGAGCAGAACTTAACACAGTATGCTGATCTGGGGTGTGTTCTGCAGTATACCAGTTCCAGACAAAAATTTTGGCAGATTGAGGTAATCATCATATAGTTTGTGCTGCTTGAGAATAATCCTCACCCTTATATATAGGCCAGCAACACTTATCTGTAAGGATAAGAACAATTATTATTGGAGTTAAGTGAAGTGATGCATACATGTGAAAACTGAGTGATATATCCAATTTTTATATGTGATTTAGCAGTGGATTTTTCTTTTAAGTGCATTAAAAAAAATTTTAACCTCTAAAAAGGCATAAACTGCATCACAATCAATATGATATTAATTATTGGAAAGACTATTTCATTTATCCTTTTAAAATTTCTATTGATATTAAGTAATTAACCATCCATATGCAAGTGTTTGAGATATGTAACCAAGACACAATGTCTATGTAATTTTAAAAATAGATGTCGGTGTAATTTTAAACATGTACATTATTTTATTTAGATGAATAATGACAAAATAAAAAGTCAAAGAAGGAAATTAGTTTTTGACTGAGTCAGTCCCTAGACTATTTTGTCATGTAACTAACACGAATCCTAATCTGAGCAAAAAGAAGGGAATAGCTGGCTCCATTCAGAAGCAGCTCCACATTATTCCCCGTTGAATGGGGATAGAAATATGATTTCTGTAAGAAAAGAAGATTCGGATCTCCACAACACCTCTAGTCACTGACTTTCTGCAAGATTGCACCCCAAATTCCAGAGGGACTTGGAACTCAATGATCTTTAAGGTCTTGTCCAACCCAAACCATTCTGTGATTCTGTGAAATCCCCCAGAGAGATTAAATTATTTTGAAATGTAATGTTCAACAATAGATGCTAGTATAATAAACAAGAAAGCAAGAACAATCTTACAGCTTTATGCGGTACCCACTGTTGTAAGTGCCTGAGAATGCTTATCTTTAGGGCTTTCCATCTATGTGTATCACTCACAAATTGGGAAGGTTTGCTGTGCTTGTTCAAAAGTTCTATTATACAGACTTCCTGATGGAAGAGCAGAAGTAAATGGCCAGTGCCAGCTTTATTCAATACTGTTTAATTGACTGTAAGTTACTTTCCAAAGTGCACTGGGAAGTTCAGCAGAACAGGAAATTGAAATGAGCTTTCCCATCCTACATATTATACTTCTTACAAATTTGAATCTTAAAAACCACATGAGGATTTTTCATTCTCCAAATACATCTACAGGAAGAATGAGCAGAGAATCTTTGCTAAATATCATTAACGGAGAGACTTGCATCATCCTCTTAGAGTAGCTCTTCTTTGACGGCACACACGTAAAGCCAGTGGTAAAGGGCAATGCAACATACACACCAACTGGGAAGGAAAGCTCAGATATATAGAATTGGTTCATAACTCATGGTTCGAGTAAGAGGAAGATCTAAGTTTTTAAAAACAACAGTTTTCTTCAGCTGCAAATTCCCGGTTTTTTTTATATCTATGGGAAGCTCACATATCGCAGCAGGCTGAAAGGAAGTTTATAGCAAAGCAAGACTTTTGCTCTGGGTAGACAAGACAGAATTCAGAAAATGTAAATATATGTTAAGTAATTTCAAATGTATCTTTGCATTTTTGTTACTTGTTCAAATACAGTCTATTTTATCTTTCAGCTGTTCACTCAAGTATTCCTTGGACTCAGGAGATGGTTTTTATGTAAAGCATCACATATCTGTGATGTTTCATGTTCCAGTTGTCCAGCTTGGGGCACGTAGGGCTTGTTTATTAGAGGGACAGAAATATAGAGCATTTCTTAAAATTTAAGTTACAATACGGAACTACTGTGAGATTCATTTTGTTTGAATATATTTTGAAGTTCAAAAGCAAATCCTCTTCTATTGCTACAATGAAATTGATGTTCAGAGAAAATTTTACAGACATAGGGCCAGTTTCGATCAACCTTTTTTCCAGGAATACAAAGAAAGGAGAGATACTGGGCTTCTGCCACCTTGTGTTGCCCACAAAATTGCCATATGCTGATCTTTGAATCTGGAAATACCAGGAATCATTCATCAGTGGTTCTTTACTTCTGCAAAGGCCTCATCTCCCCTCTTCAGTAGCTAATATTGGCCATCCTAAATGATGTTCATCACACATGAATCTATCGACGACCATGGATTTGCCTAAGCTTCAAGGCCTCTGATGACTCCTGAGGGTGTTCCTGCACATCTTTTCCCCCACCACGATGCAGCCTGTAGGCAGATGATGCAAGTAAGATATTTTTATGTCTAAAATATTTAATTAGTTCAATTCTGCTTCTGGAGATTCAATAGCATGAAAGATTAGTAAAAATAAGCAGAAAGCTGACGGCATGGCAAACAAAGGGAATAACAAAGAATGCGTTTTTCAGACAAGCTGGTTTAAAAGGTACTGTCTTTTGTGACACTGTCTTTTTGTCACTCTAGAATAAAAAGCATAGTACAGACCTCCAGGTTGCCTGAAAACTGCTGAAATTGACAGTTCTGGCAGTGACCAGTTTAGAGCAGGAAAAAAACATGGGTTGTTTTTGTTGTTGGGGTTTTTTTACTATTATTATTCTGGCTAACAGGACAATGAAAATTTGAATTTTTAAACATGGATGCTTTTCTGAAATCTTGATAATAGATGTCAGCCTTTGCCCTAATTTCGGCTGCTTAAAAATATGGCCAGAATTAATTTAGGAGTCTGTTCAATAACTGCTCCTAGTCAGGAAAGCTTTTGCTGCTGATCCAAGATTACCCTATCTTGGGTGGCAAAAAATCTGTGTTTTAAAAATGATTCTGCCTCCCAGGACTTCAAAGAGTTTTCTCCTGTCTGTGACTAATGTTAGCTAAAACACATGCGAATGTGTTCTTCTATCACTAACAATAATCCAAAGACAGTTCTAACATGAAATGTCTTGCCTAGATTCAACAAGAACAACAAAAAAATCACATTGCTCCATACTGAGTCGACACAAATGTACCTTCTTTGTCTGTGGAGTCTAGATAGTAAAATTTAGGACAAGTGTTGTGCCACGTACCATGTTTGTTAGAAAAAAACAAACCACATAATTGTTTATGAATGTAGCTGTAGCCTGTGACAGTTTGCTCATCTTTTGCAAAAATATTGAGCCATTTATAAACATATCTGGGTTAAGTAATTGCCATTATACTATTTTTATACATTGGAGAGAATAATTTAGCTTTTCTGCACACTGCAGATGACAAATCATGCAGGATGATAATTGAATCATAGTAAAGACATTTGCATAAACAACCTGCTAGATTTCAGTACCTGCTCCATGTATTGCTGCTTTATAAATTGCCCTTTGCTGCAGCAACAGATAGAGAGATCAGGAGACTCCCTAGCTGGGCAGATGAGAACCACCCCAGCTCCTAGGAGCTGGTTAGATGGATTCACAGCCAGCCCTGCTGGAGGAGGCTGAATTACCCAAGGATGCACAAGTACAAAACACTCCTAGCAGACTTGTGATCTGTCAGTATGAATCCTTTCCCCACGCTTTCATGCTTTAGTGCAGGAGATCTTTACACTAATGGATGTTCTTCATTTCATCTGTACTCACTTCCATACATGCAGATGCCAAGCGCAGCCCAAGACCTGAGAAAAATCATCAGCCTTCTGCAGCTGTCAGTCCAGCCACATTATATTGCTTTGAGAATACTCTGGGCTACAATAAATAAATAACCAGATAAATGGATAATGTTTGGTGTAAACAGGCCTGATATGCCTTCCTCTCCTTTCAAGCAATGAATCACCAGTGAAATGGAGGTGACTCACTATGGGAATCCAAAGCACACTTTCTCTTTCCTATGTGAGTCTGCAGTAGCTCTCCATGCTCTAAAGTGGGAGGAAACTAGGCTGCATTTTAATATTGGTTCTCACAACACTGGATCAAAACTGTCTTAAGTGCAAAGGGATTTTTAAGGAAAAGCAAAGCTGTCGTCATACCTCATGAACAGTGGGAACCTATAAATAGTTGCACATGGCAGATAGTTTGTATCAACACAGTATTGTACTAGTGAGCATCTGACTAGTAACTGCTCGACGTGAGAGAGCAACAGAGCAGCTGCTAGCAAAATATTATGCTATCATCTACAAAGCAAGCATTACGTTACCCAAAAGCTCTGGATAGAGCTGTTCCATCTGCCACACAAAAAGAGGTGCTCAGGGCAAGAGTTTATCAACATTACCAAGCTTATTTGAGAACATACTATGTCCTTTCTAATTGACACTGTGGTACCTGGCTTTGCACTTTGATCTCTTGCTGATGGTCCCTGTTGTCTAAGAACATGGACTAGTCCTTACAGCACTGTCTGGCTTCAGAGGCTTGAGTATTCTGGATTATTGCAAGTCCCTGGATTGTTCTTTTCTTTCACCTGAGAAGTGCTGAGATATGCTGTGAGGGGCATAGGGGCAGCTCCTTCCCCATCCTTTTTAGAGAATGCAGTGACACATCTGATGAAGGAAACTTTTAGCTAACCTCAAATTGCTGCTGTATTGAAAAGCAGGTATGAGCACAGCCAGGAGTCACAAACATGCCTGTTAGCCAGGGCGGGATCCTTCCCACTGCTGACTCTCCCTGAAAACCTGAATCTGTTCTCACAAACACCAGAGGCAGAGGGGCATTGATCTGGGATGCAAGAGACTGGAGACACACACAGAAAAAAATCCTTTTTTAAATCTAGCTTGCCAAATTACATATCTCCAGCTTGAACTCCACACTCTTCACAGAATTCCCACTTCTCTTTTTTACTTCCCATGTACTACAGGCAACAGTTCATTAGGAACCTCATATTGTCATATCCTTGACTATTTGTGGGGGTTTTGAATTATATATTTGCCCAGCAGGATTACTTCCACAGAGAAGTATAGATGGCTGTTACAATTCCAAATCACAGTTCCTCTTCAAGGAAAAAATTGTAGCTGAATTGCGTCGTATTTAGTTTTTGAAATTTTAAAGGACTAGAAGGGGGCTCTGTTTGCATAAGCACCTTTCTATTGCTCTGACTAAAGACTACATTACAATAAGTAGTCAACTAAGAGATCACCCTACCAAAAAACACTGACAGCTTATGTGCAAAAAATTGAACAAAATATGCAAAGTAGTCTTCATGCACTGTCTATACGACATTAGAGACGTACCTGCAGCCCAATTTGGCAGACTTGCAGCTTTCACACATTTTTACTGGAGTATTTTGGATTGCAGAGAGCAGCTTTCTTCCCTGACTGTATGTTGCTTAATCAAGCCCTCACAAGCATATTCAGGAGGTAGGGGATATTTAATGCATTTTTTTGGCACAGCAGTAGGTTTATCTTTAATTCAAGTGTAAACATAGTGTTTCCTCAAATGCGTTCTTATCCTGTATAAAACCCAAACAAACTAACAAGCCACAAAACAAACAAGCAAATAAAAAAAAATCCCAAAGAAAATCAAATGGATCCAGCTATCCAAAGAGACCATAAACAACTTTTTCTTCAAGTATATCTTTCTTGCCCAACTGTCATCTTTTTTTAGGGTGATTTTCTTCTCAGCTTCCTGCATTTTCTACCAGCCTGTTCCATCTTAAGAAAGAAATCACAGGCTTCAAGTTGCTCCTCTATTGCATCATACATACTTTGGAAAAATGAGTCTTTCAAAGTTAAATATTATTCAACACTTTTAATTTAGTTTTGTGTACATTATTTTAAATGGAAAATGAGTCTGTGGTATTTCATCACTTAAAAGAAATAGAAAAAATATACTTGCACTGAAGAATTTTGTACTTCATTAATAGATGAACGGTGTTGAAAACATGTCTCAAAAGGCATGAATAGTACTTGTAAAGCCATGTAACTCTCCTCAAATGACACAAAATGGTTTTATTTGGCTGAATGTAAAAGAGTAAATATAAATGGATCCCGCATACTATTCCAACACATTATTTAAACAAACTCTGCTTGTTTGCAATTTTCATTAGTTTTTATAGGCATTGTACTTCAATTCTCTCATAAGTGCACTTTGTAAAATGTTAATCACATGCATCCAATTGCACATTGTGACTACGTCTCCTCAAATTCTTATGTATCACTGCGTACCAGTCATATGGTAATCCAAGCTGTAGTGTTAAAATCCCAGCCAATGCTCCTGACTTTCATAGGGCCCATAATTCTTTCCAAGACTTTTCACTTCAGAGTCTGATTTGAAGGTGATTCCTTTGGATACATTTCTCAGAAGAATGGCAAGGACTAGCACATTATTTTACTCAGATACCTCTGCCATATTTGAACGAAGTTATACTTGAATGACAGCATTCTTATACTGCAATTATTTGAGAGAGAAATGTGAAGAAGCTTTGAATCAGCTCAGATTCTGTTAATGGTGTAGAATCTGGTGGTATGAAGAGCAAAAATTGCTCAATAGAATTGGCACTTTTGAGATGGCAGGGTGGATACGCAGCAGAAGGTAACTTCAGCTAACAATGGCTTTAGTGCTATTAATTCAGGCTTGTATGCAGATTACTATATACTGGCTGTATCAAGATGAGTCCACCTGAAAACTTTATGATGGCTATATGGTTTTTATTAAACGTGTTGGAAAACCCCAGTGTTTAGCCTGTGCTCCATAATCTCTCTCCTATACCTGTTATCAGATGGATTGTGTAGAGGAAATTTAATACATCATCAATTCAAAAAAAAAAAAAAAAAAAGTATTTTCTAAATGTATTGGTTTTGGAATAATCCTGAAGTATTATAAGATCATGGAAGAACTATTAACATAGTATGTTTATACAAGGGCAGTGAATATTTAATCAGTACTTAATGGTGATATAATAATAGGTTTCCCCATAGAGAATGACAATATGATTTTCAACTTCCTGAATTAATAATCTTGCAGAATACTGAAGACCATTATTTCATTTCACTCACATGCAGAAAGAAGAAATCTTTTCCTGTGCAAGTAAGGAAACCTCTAAAACAAATCAAAGATGTGGGCAGACAGTACAGAGAACTAATTAACTCAAGGCGAGTAACCCAGGAAAATTAATGTTGAATGGGAGGTAGTTCAAAGACTTCAGGGTTAACAGTTTAAAACGCAGCATATTGTGGCCTTGAGTAGTTAAGACCTTGTGAATTAGTATGTGCTTGTCAGAAGGCATGAAACATCAAAGGAAAGAGAAATAGGAATAAATTTGTACGTACAAAGTGATATTCAAAAGAAAAGAAGACCTCTCATATTTGTAGAAGGGCAAGATTTTCTTAAGATTTTCAAAGTCTACTCAGGAGATAGTGACCACTACTACTGCACTACAAATAGGCCCATGGATGCCGTGAGATTATTGAAGAAACAATGCGGGAGTCCAGGCATGCCAAGTTCCCCTTAGGCTGTGAGCCTGGTGGCTGCTCCACTATGGCAAGGTCTTCATTGTACAGTATGTCCCACATCTGTAAGTAGCTCCTTTTATAGTGCTGCTAAATTCAGTGTTCATTAATCAGAAACAGAGAAGAAAGATGGTTCTGAATCACTAATGTAAAGTGGCATCATAAAGTAAATGTGATCCTAGGACACACCAGGAATTTTTTTTGCAGGAGAAATGAAACTTGAGTATAAGATGCTTGTGTGACCCTGTCAGAAATATGGAGGACCAATTTTTAAACTGGTGTTTCAGAAGGAGAAATTGAAACTTGAAATGCGTGTTCAAAAGGGCCCCTGAAATTACAGGGCTACTTGTATTGCTGAAGAAAGTCGAGACTTGTCTTCTTGTGCCTATTATAGCAAAGGCTGGAGAACGAAGGGCAAAGAGAGAAAGGAATCTCTGATGAGATGTCTCTAGAAAACAACAAAGTAAAAAAGAGGTATTGCCACTGAAGGACAAAAGGTGTGAGTGTCCACAGGTCCTTAATAGATATACTCAAGAAATTAGAGGATTTCTAGCAAAGTGGAACAGGAGACTGAGGGAGGGACAAACACTAGTTGGTAAGTAAAAGCGAGCAAAGCAGCACTTTGAACAGCAATCCCTTTCCACAGCAATCCCTTTCCTGGGTGTCTGCTGGTTTAGGATATGTTTTATATTCTTTGTTTTAACTTTGAAAGTATTGACTGGAAAAGCCCTCTTTCATCATCCCCAGTGGTATGGTCTACTGAAAGAGAGCATTGACTGGGAAAGCTTTAGGCAAAAACAGAGTAATGTATTTTACCTCTATACATCTTAAATGTTTCAGCACTGTTGCTTGGTGGTAGAGGAAAAGTGAAAACTAATTAATGATAGCAATAATATTACAACAAACATAATACAAAAATGAGGAGCACACTTTATCATAAGAGCCTGATGAATGTCAGCCTGCCAACAGTGACAACTTCTATTGCACAGGTATTTAAATGCCACCTCCGTCAAGTTTTTGGGCAGAGCTGTCTTTGCAGAAAATTGGGTTTTAGTAGAACAAATAATTTATGTTGATTCCATCTCAAACACACATGAGACCTGCCTTTTTCCAGGGAACCTCACTCTATCAGCTGGTTATGGTTAAGAAAAAGGTATAGTGTTAAAATATGTTAGGTGAGCAATTTGATTATGCTAAATATTTACCATGTCTGCCCCAGAGTTTTTAAATGTATAATGGCTTTTATTTTTGAGATTTCTTAGTGGGTTGAGAAAAACTCCACTTTTTCCAAAGACATAGAGAACAGACTACGGCTTATTTCCTTTTTTAATAAGCTTAGGATTTTCCCCACTTAGTGCTCAATGTGGATTCAGTGATATCACAGTTGTGTATTTTCTAACAATATGTATTCTGAATTCCTCAGAAGGGTAAAATAAGTGCTTACGTAAATCAGAAGTAAGTGAGGTTTCTCAGATTTCATGAAAATGTATGCAAGGATGAAGATCAAGTGTGGAGATTTTCTGCCTAAGGGGAGAGTATTTTTATGAAACTGCCAAAGTATTTTTAAAAAAATATTTTTAATAAAATAGCATCTTATTATAACTTTACTGTATAGTAAGAATTAATGGTCCTACAACATCACTGTAATTTCTTTAAAACACTACTCAAATTTATTCTTTCTCCATCACTGAGCCATGATTCTTTTTTTATATATATATACACACTGTAGAAAACTGCGATTGATTAGGGCTGATTTTGATTAAGCAGATATGCATTGTTCATTTCCACCCCAAAAGGGATCAAGAAAGTAAAAAATGAATGAAAAAGATTAGCAAAGTCATTTAAGAATTAATGTGATTAGAATCCATAGCTGTATTACTATATCTGGACCTTTCAAGAGTAAATGGCAAATATATTCCAGCCACTGGCAAGCAAAGGATAGATAATAAATCTCAGAGAAATGAGAAAGGTTAATGGAAGATCATAATAAGGGAAGAAAATTATCTCACAAATTCAATTAAGAACTTCGATATCTAAGGCTAAAAGTAGAAACCAGGGGTTCAGACATACCTGAATGTAGAATTGTATGCCATTGAAACAAGAAAATGTGGAACACAAATGCTTTTTAGTAGAGACAAGTCAGTTTTACAAAGGTGGAAGATGGGCAGAAGTATTTACTCAATTGAAAAAGCTTCTTTACAAGCTAGACTGGATACTGTTTTTTGCTATATTAATGCTGGATTTCATATTTATAGATTTCCTGCAGTGCAATCATCTGACAAAGCCATTCTCAACGGTCAGGAATCCCCCCTCTCTTCCCTTCTTACAAAGGATGTATTCCCCAAAGAAGTTTATAGCCTTCTTTTCAACCTTGTTTAGTTAAAATAAGATAATAGATAAGACTAAATACAGAGCACAGACCAGTTTGCAATGACTTTGGGCTGTCATTTATATGGGATGCAGTTAAAAGAGTAGCTTGCAATCACTGTCCACTCACTTCCAGTTCCTTACCCAGAATTATATACCAGAAATAGAGAAAAGTTTGTGCAAAGTATCATTCTCTGATTTTATAAAACACAATCCCCTTATTTTAAAGAAGAAAATACAGTGATAAATGTAGCAGAAAGTTCATAAACCTTGAAGCTAGAATACTTTCTTCAGAAAAAAAAAATTAAGTATCAAGATAAAATAATTTTCTCCTGGAATTCAGGAATAGTTGTTCACATACTCGGCCAGGAGAGGGACT
Source organism: Psittacus erithacus (assembly GCA_009867235.2). Classification (NCBI taxonomy): domain Eukaryota; kingdom Metazoa; phylum Chordata; class Aves; order Psittaciformes; family Psittacidae; genus Psittacus; species Psittacus erithacus. The sequence continues at coordinate 55,399 of WYDI02005768.1, forward strand.
GCTGAAGCCTGAGTCATGCTCTGCCCAGCAGAAGCCGCCTTAGTTACGCAGAAAAGGCACCTGCAGGGCAGCGCCGCTGCCAGGTAGGGTTTTGCTTTTGGTACCAGACTGCCGCAGGAAGGCTGTCCACCTGGAGATTCAGTTAAGGGTCCGACCTTTCCAAAGAATCACACCCCCCAAAATACTGCATTTCCCCCTGAAGAAACGAAGGGATTTGTTTAGATTTAAAATGACAAAGGCACTTCTCTAAGACTTAAATGAATTAATTATACAGCAAGTACAATACAGTTAAATCTCAGCATTATACAGGTTGTTTGTAAACAGGCTGACACCAGCACTCAGCCAGTGGCCAGCCTTCCTCTCCGTTGCTCTATCTGTCTTCCTTACCTGCCAGAAAAGCCTTCTGCCCTCTCCAGATATTCTCTGTTTCATTTCACAGGTGCAGACTGGACCACTAGTTCTTCTGATGCCTATGAAAACACAATAATCATCTTCCTAACTCATACACTTTTATGTTTCAAATAAAAAAGCCCTGGTTTCCAAATAAAGGTTTGAAATACACATTTTTTTATACATATATAATCCTTCTGTCCCTCCTTTTATATAATGACCTAATGCAGTTTGTTTTCAATTTGTTATAAATTTGCAGACCTCTGAAAACCTCCCAGCAGGTGATACACGACAAATTTGAGCCTACTAATAAAAAACTTTTTATGGTTCCATTTGTCAGACCCTCAAGGGAGGAATCCATAGACATTACAAATTAAAAACTACCATAGCATCCAAGCCTTCTTGATTGCAACCAATGAATGTGCCATGTACCATTTGTACCATTTGATTGTAAAGGTCTGCCTGGAAGCAGGAGGATATAATTCCCATTTGAACAGTGTTAAACTGGTGAATTGGCTTACATATATTGAACAGAATTGCGTATAAGAGCTTTGCCTGTGGTGATTCATTTTAAAGGGATATACCTATTAGAAATTCTTCCTTCAGTCAGCTACAGTCTCTTTATTTATATCAAGAAAGGGAAAATATATCAACAAACTGAAGAACTCAATTTAACTCTATGTATGTTCTTGAGGGCCAGAGGAGTATTCTGGAGAGCAAACCCTCTCTCTGCATATGCAGTTGTCACCTCACGTATGGCGCGCAGGAGGAAAATGGAACCTATGTGGCGTGTCCCTCATTACTCCTGTTAGTGTGTGCAGAGTCACCAGGTCCTAGGCAGTGTGGGGAAACAGGCAGTCGAGGCTCCGTCCAAACTGGGACTTAAGCAGAATCCAAACCCCTTGTTAGATACCTCAATACATAGGGCATGAGGAAGAGAGAGGTCAAACAAGGTCAAGGACATGGTAGTTGCACATGTCTTCTCTTGAGCTTACAACTACTTTAAAAAACCTCATCTCAACCATGAGACCCCATGCTGTTATGTAGAAGCAAAAGGAATGACCAAACAGGGATGGAGATCATGAGAATTTTCCTGAGTACCAAGACAGGCTCAGAAGTCAGCCTGCAGAAACTTTGTACAGGTGATTTTCAGAAGCTATGTGATCTGGAGGGAAAAAAGAAAAAAACAAGAAACCCACAAAACCACCACCACCACCAAAAAAAAAAAAAAAAAAAGACCCAAGAAAACCCAAAACCAAACCAAAGCACAACCAAACCCCCCAAAAAAATCAAAACAAAAACCCACCACAAACCAATCTTTCTATTCTCTGTTATTCTCACCCATATTCCTGAAGAAATTCCTTAAAAACAAAAATTATGACAAAAGTTACGTTGCTGTTTCTTTTTTTCCATATACTTCAGAATTGTCTGATCTAAATAGAGGGGTGCATGGGTTTTGTGGGTAGTCAATGACAGTTGCCCCAATTGTACATAAAGACTCAGAATCTATTCCATTTTGGGCAGAGGAGAAAATGTGGAAGTAGCTAGCAAAATAGAAACAGCAAAATCTTTAAATGCTTATTGAGCCTAACCTCCAAGCTTCCCTATAGGTGGCAGACTGCATTTCCACTGATGCAGATCCTTTTAATCAATTCATTACCTCAAATTAATTGAAATAAAAATCTATGAAATAAACATGTCTGTGACTATAAACCGATATCTGAATTTGCTGTGCTGCAGGGAAATACTATTCTCTTGCCATTACCAAAGGTGTCTAATACCCAAGTCACACAAAACATATTTTTGGAGGAAAAAGTTCAAAACTCAATGGGTTATGCAACATGACACAGGAAAATGCTGCGTGAAAATGCAAGCTGTGCTGTGCAGGGGTAATTGCAAAGTAAGTACTCGTTTTTAAAACTAGTTCACTAGAGTACTTAAAAGAGCCGTTAGCCCCAACCTCTTATTCCCATGTCAGAGTTTCATGAAAACTTATTTTACAGTATAAAGCAAATCCTTTCCCAGCCATTTCAACAGACTTTATCTCTTGTTATTTTAATATATTAAGATGCTGTACTTTTGATTTTATGTAAAGTTTTAGCATGCCTAATCAGGCTTAACTAGGGTGTTAAATAATCAGTCTTTAAAGTAAGTGTTGGAAGAGACAAACTACGCAACTGCTGTGTTCTTTTTTGCTCTGAATTCATATGTATCATTCTTCTATCAGCCTCCAAATTTCATGTTGCATTTGTGATAAAGAATTTTTAAGGCAGGGAATAAGAAAAAAGAACTTTTTAATAAGCATTCCAATCCAAATAAAGGCTTAAACAGACATCTAGAGTTTGAACAGCTCTTAAATTTCTTCAGGCCAGGGATACAAATCTGTCAGATTTTATTTTAAACCAGCTACGTTTGTAAAATATGTTAATTTAGGGCCTTTCTCAAGATTTAAAGGTCACTTTAATAAGTAATAACCTATTTAAGAAGACTGAAAAGTCATTTATTGAAATTCAGTCATCATGGCACAACAAGAATCTTTTCTGTCTTTGATTTTGAGAGAATTGGCAGTCATTCCACCTCATGGGTGTCTTTTCCAGTGAACTCTTGTGATATGGAATGCACATTTCAGCCCAGGTATGTAATATTTACTTTCATCCCAGAGGCATCACTGACAAATACACCACTGCTTTTGTGTGCAAAGATGACCCTAGTTATTCAGGTTAGAGAAATCAATTACATGTAATCCAATTTTAATACTATGCTATGGTATAGAAACATAGTCTGGGTTATTTTGCCCACTGTTATTCAAGTGATTTAAAAGAGCATTTCCAATAATCTAATTTTAACATTTTTGATGACACTTCACAATAGCTACAGTTGAGTCTGGTACCAGGACAGAGGCAGAAGGGGAATTCATTTGAATGGGCAGGAGTTTGCCTTTTTCAGCAGTATCAGCTACTTTATGAAATAGATAGATAGCTTGCTCACTGCCCTTATCCTTGTCCTACACTACTTTTTCTGTAAAATATGGTTTTAGCTTCACCACCAAAAAGAGATGGGAACATATGAGTGTTGAATTATTGACATTAGCTATTAGAGTTTTCTGCCTTGAAACTGCTTTGCCTCAGAAAGAAAAAAAACTTCTGATAAAGCATTTCATTTCAGTGGATCCCAGTGCTTAGAGGTGGTACTAGACACTGTATTTGTTAAAAAACTTTTAAAAAGTAAAGGCTCTCTAATTGATAACATTGTCTCTTCAAATATATTTTAGACAACTCTGACACAGGGATGCAGAATTGGAAGTGTATGGCTGAAGTAGTTTCCACCCTCAATGTTTTGCTTGGATACTCCAAAGGATAGCAAAGCTTTGCTTTTCTCCATGTGAGAAATTTTTTTTTTTTTTTTAAAAAAAGCTTGGGAAGGAAGATTGCTTCAATCCTTTGAAATTTTAATTTCAGCTCTTAAAAGAATCCAGAGATGCACCTAAGATATTTTCAGCCTGTATCTTTGTTACTCTTAGTCGCTGTTAAAACCTGTACCAAATTGGAACATATCTTCATTATTTAATGCTCAGTTCTGGTGACCAGTTGGAGCTCTCTCTCACTAGAGATATGTGCTCTGGAATCTTAAAGGAAGTAAATAAATGACTTTTAAAGATATATTGTCCTTTTATGCATCTATCAATCAGCTCCAATTACTATCCATTCTAAATTAACATCCTTTCAATATGGACAATTAAGAAACATTTCTGACCTCTACATTCATCTCCAGTTTCTCATTTCCTGTTCACTATGACACTAGAATTAGTATGGCTAGCATTTTAATCTTCATGGTGACATGTAGTGGTTGAACAACACTGCACTGTATACATCAGGGAGATAATGATCCCCACAAGTAATGTGCCAATGGTGGCAGCCGGAGGAGGTAGGAATTTATTTCCCATACTATTCACTGGAAAGAGCCATTTTTTTAAATGAACAGATAGAGAGTACATCAGAAAACTGTAGTCTCCTGAATTCAGGCTGTTGGAATAGCACTTAGAGACTGATTTGTGATAATCTGGTGAATCACTGCAAAGGGCTGAAGGAACAATATCCCCCCTGTTGACAATGATAAGAAAAAATGAGATTTCTTATTACTGCTGATGCACCTGCTGAAATTACTACTCAAGTACTTTCTGCTATTGCTATTTTTCCTTCTGCTGTAATTAAAGTAACATCAGATGAACACTACCTTTTGCAATGTCTCAATTAAACCAAAGTCAGCTTCTTCACAAGGTCCTTTCCAGATTTACAAAAGGAGTAAGAGACAATGTACTAACTTTAATATTGTTTCAAACTTTTTATCACTTTCACCATTTAGTGGTGTTTTACTCTCAGAGAACTACACTTCCAAAGACTCGTGAGGACCCAGATGTTTTTTGTTTTCCTGGGGTCATATCCTCATTATTAATCTAAATGCAGTAGGATTGTTGGACAAACGCAAAGGGACCTAGTATGCAGGGGTGCCAGAACATGACCTGAGGGTTTATTCAGCAATGACTCAGATAAAATGCCCTTTTCTTTCAGTAGCTGATTTGACTGAAGAAAAATAAGCATGAAAACACACTCAGTGATCTCGATCCAAACTTCAACCAGATTCACAGACCTGATAGTAAATGTAATTTGAATGCCAAGATCAAGAGCATTAACTAGTTGCTGAGCAACATTCTCTTTCTCTGCACACATAAATTGGGCTTGGCTGTGTCTTGGGTCTTACCCAAGAACCTAGCCTTTTCATGGATGGAGAAATAAACTCTCATGTCTGGAGGGGCAGGAGCTACTCACATCAGTCATAAGATGTGGGGAAGGGAGTCCTCACCCGAGTCCTGCACTCTGAACTAAGTACCTGACTCATCAGAAGGAGTACAAAAGGTGATAATTGCTTAAAAGGGCTAGGATTAAATTAGAGCTGTGGGATATGTAGGGCAATTTTCCCTGGAGATTTTTCTCTAAATCACATAAACTATATCTATATTGCTAAATAAAAGCCAGACAGATGTGTCCACATGACAAAGGACATTGACATAGCCTTAGAAAATGAGATAGGATGGTCCAAACCACAGCTAGTTGTTAAGTAATTCAGACAGTCAGGAGACCAATATTTGATCTCAGTCTCTGCATATTTTTTTTTAGCAAAATAGAGGTATGATAGGACTGCTCTAGTACACCCATTGCACAGGACCATAGCTAAAGTCACAGCCTTCAAATGCATGCCTTTCTGCAAGTCCCCTTTGCTATGGCTGGCACAGGATTCTCTTTTTTTCCTCAGAATGTTTGGAGGTCAGTCGGCTTAGGACATAGGTCTAATGTTTGGGTCATACTGCTGGGAAATGTGCCAGTCACAAAGGACAGCAGGGAGAAAACAGGAAAAGGGAAATGACAGCAGATGTCAGTAAATATAAAGGCAGCAAAGCTATGCCTGTCTAATGTCCAGTTCTACTGACACAGATGCTTCCTTAAAGCCTGTTAGTAGATTTGCATCTATGCATATGCCTATGTTTATATGCAATTAAGATGCATTTTCATACTGCAGCTAAGGAAAACTAACCCCTAGCTGCAGCCAAGTGGTCCCATTTTCCTTATGCTTACTCACTTTCAGTGAACCAGTCTGTCACGGTTTAAGCTTAGTTGTAAATTAGAAAAGCATGTAGCCTGCTTGTTTTCCCCCCACAACCTGTCCTTCCCCCCCACCCCCCCACTCCTGGAGGGATGGGGAGGAGAATT